>JARJCP010000218.1:0-93013 GCA_029281795.1 Mycena crocata | reverse complement strand
TGCGAACGGCTGGAGCCATTTTGAATTTTCAACCTGTGCCAAGGAGACAAGTCAGAACTTAGGCCGGACACGAAAAAGAAAAGAGAATTTTGAAAGAAAAACTTACGAGGATCTTCATGACCTCGGGAGTAAACACTGTCCGGGCTATGGCGGGCGAAACTTCGTCCAAGCTGGCCGGATGGGCAAGGGTGAAGACGCCGGGAGCGCTGGGTAGCTGGCGGAGAAACGTGAAGTAATCCGGAGGCGGCTTGGCAACCTCTGGCACGGGGGTCTTTTTAGACTTGCCAGTGGCTGGCTTGGGAGTTTTTTCCAGACATGGTCTGTAAAACAGAACCATGGTTGAAAACTTCAGAGGCGAGTCTGATGAAAATAAGCGAGCACGCACTTTGGAATATACAAGAGCGGGCAGCAAAGAACAGTGAAGAGGAAGAAAGGCGGGTCCTTAGTTGAGTGTTCGACACTCACGGAGGAAGACAAAAAGTGGGAAAAAGATGGAAAGTTTCCTCCCCGCCCACCTTATATGAGTTCTACTAGCGGAGTTTGAATGCAACCGCCTGCGGGATCATGCCCTGGCGGGCTGTGCAAAGCTTAAAACTCTATAATGTCGCAGCGGCCCTATATTGCAGACATTCTCCGCGGAACGAACAGAAATAAGACTTGCCTGAAAAGGAAATTTTGAATATGTGATTGTCAACCAATCCATTTCCAATCGCCAATTTTATGCTATGAAAGGCAATAAAAGCACTGGACAATCGATTATGGGCGACCGCAGAGGTACCACGAACGAAAATCCTTTACGTACATACGTTCAGGGCATATTCAACCGTGTGAACTTCTCTGATGGAAATCTACATTGGTGGGAAACTCATGAATGGTGGGTGGCCGGGCCTCGCTGGCCGCCTCCCGCTGATGCGCTCAGAACAGGGCGGGTTAGCACCAGAAATACCCCGAAAATTCTTAGAAAATCTGAATTTATTGGACCTAAGGGAGGCTTGACGCTGACTGAGGGCAGTCAGTATTTCAGAAAGGGGGAGATGATAAGGCGTGCACAAAGCACGCATGAAAATGCTATTTTTCATTCATTTCATTGACTTACCATTCTCATAAAGTGAGGCTTAGTATCAGAATGTACATTCTCCTCGGAATGGTACATTAGACCTTTGAAGGCCGAAAGCCATCGGGACAACACGACATAGTAACTAAGAAGGGTCCTTAACGGGGTCCGACTCAGGATATTATGCATACCGTTGGGCGCCGGGAGCCAGTTGACAGCCGGCTTCTTGTGTGCTGGAGGTTAAACAAGAGGAACTACCTTGAGTGTTTGAGTTGGTTATCAGGCCGGCTCGACCCATTAGGGATCCACGGAACGAAACGGGACAGAGATTAGATTACGAGTACAGCCAGCCCGGCTGGACACGTTAGAGAAACCGAGACTGATTAGAGATGATGTTATAGGGATGACTTACCAGGCGGCTAGCCTCCGGGCCCGGATAACACGGTTGAGACCCAGCCCGCCTGGCAGTTGAACCTGCTATAAAGGATAAGAGTAAGGGATTCAGGCCAGGCGGCCTCATCCCGCTACCTTCCTACAACAGAATACCAGCAAAGCACGGTCCATAGGTCCTGTGCAACTGGATAGGTACGGGGCGGCCTGATTCCTGGGCGGTTTTGAGAGCAGTCCTGAGTCAGGCGGCCTGACCAAAGGGCGCACGCCATCTTGATGAGAATGATACCAGCAGGCGGCCAGACCCGTTGCCATGCACACTATACCCACGATAGACGAATAACTCAACCACCATTGGTTGCAGGCGGCCTGCCAAGCCTGGCGGCCTCGGTGGATTCAGAGCTCCGGTTTCACATTTATCTCCGTTTGTAATCCAAAGTTGTATAAAAGCAGTAGAATTACGCTTGTAACAGTAGTAGACTTCCCCCCCCGCTCGCGGGCTAACAAGTACACTGTGGAATTGATTTGATATTTGAATTTGGGTTGCCCGTAATAAGAATTGAACTCTCGTGACGCTTGAGCTCCGAGTTTTCTTAAGACTAGCTATATTTGAGTTTGTGACGCTTAAGCTCCAGCTCATCTTAGCCTCCTTCTTGAAGTGAATCCCAGATTGGATTTCGTGACGTTTAAGCTCCGAGTCCCTACTAGCTTGCATTAGTGCACCCTTGTCTTGAGACGTCCAACCCTCCGAGCGGAACTAGTCCGACTTTGCATACTCGTCGACGCTTTAGCTCCGAGTCACTGAAACAATCTATTGAAGTCCCAGTCGAAACCAACCATCTTAGTGCCTATCCGGCCTGAGTATTGAAGTCCCTAAAAGTGCATTTCCGTTGAAAGTGGTCATCCCGCCTCAGCCATTGCCCGTAGAACAAAACCCTTGAATTGAAGTACTGTTATCTTGAAGGGCGATACGCCTGCCCTACCTCCCCGAACACAAACACGAGACATTTTGGTATTGAGTTGTTGAGATTGGATTAGTGTTTTTGAGTTGTTTAGTGTTGGTTGAGTTCGCTCGCTTTCACTCGCTCTTTAGCATAGTTTTCGATTTCACGGCTGCACCCGAGTGCACCGTTTCACCGGAAGGCGCAGAACCTCAACCGGAGGCAGGCCCGGTGGTCCCTGTACCTGTCCCGGTTCGACTTCTCGCTTCACCACAAACCCGGACGCCTTATGGGCCGCGCGGACGCCCTGTCCCGACGCGCTGACCATGGAGCGGCTTCGGACAACCAGGATGTGACGCTCCTGACTCCACAGCTGTTCCATATCCGTGCGTTAGAGGGTGTTATAGTCTCCGGACCGGAAGTTCCGATCCTCCGCAAGATCCGTGATGCCCTCGCCGGCGTACCTGACCTCGAGGACCCCGTCGCTCTCGCAGCCCGGGAACTTTTGAAGGTTCGTGGCGCCCGGTCCTCCCGGTCCTCCGAGTGGCATGTCGAGTCCGGTCTGCTCTATTTCCGTGGCAAGATCGTTGTTCCCCGGAACAAGGACCTTCGTCGCCGGATCTTGGAGCAGCACCACGACACCCGCATTGCTGGGCATGCCGGCCGTTTCAAAACGTTGGAGCTCATTTCCCGGAACTACTGGTGGCCCCAGCTGTCCCGTCACGTTGGCCGGTATGTAGCGACCTGCGACTTGTGTCTCCGGACCAAGGCGCTCCGGAAGCTTCCGGTCGGGGAGTTGCACCCGACGGAGATTCCGGAGGAGCGCTGGAGTGCCGTGTCGGTGGACTTCGTCGTCGAACTTCCGGAAGCGCACGGCTACAATGCGATCATGGTTGTAGTCGACGTCCTCGGTAAGCGAGCCCACTTCATCGAGTGCCACACCCAGATCGACGCTGTTGGTGCGGCCCGGCTCTTTTACCGAACGTCTGGCGCCACCACGGAACTCCGGAGAAGTACATCTCCGACCGGGTCCCTCAGTTCGTAGCGGAGTTCACCACCGAGCTCTGGCGCCTCATCGGAATCAAACCCACGACCTCCACGGCGTACCACCCGCAGACCGACGGGCAGACGGAGCGGGTAAACCAGGAGATGGAGCAGTTCATCCGGCTTTTCACTAATTACAAGCAGGATGACTGGGACGAGCTCCTTCTGGCCGCGGAATTCGCCTACAACAACCACATTCACTCTTCTACGCAACAGGTCCCGTTCATGACGGACACCGGACGGCTCCCCCGGATGGGTTTCGAGCCGAACGGCTTGCGTTCGAAGGTTGAGTCGGTAAACGAGTTCCGAGACCGGATTGCATCCGGAGTCTCCGAAGCCCGCGCAGCTCTGGTAAAGGCGAAGGAGGAGTTCAAGCGGTACTACGATCGTCGGCGCACTCCGGCTCCGGACATCAAGGTCGGAGATCGTGTCTGGGTTGATGCCTCGGACGTCCAAACAACCCGCCCCTCGGTCAAGCTCTCTCACCGACGACTGGGCCCCTTCAAGGTCATCCAAGTCGTCGGCCGAGGTGCGTATAAGCTTGCGCTCCCCCCCCGTCTCTCCGGCCTCCACCCGGTCTTTCCGGTCGTGAAGCTTCAGCTCGCGGAAGAGGACCCCTTCGAAGGCCGCCCCGGCTACGACGAGCCTGCTCCGGTCATCGACGAAGAGGCCCCTCCGGACGCCGCGCCGGAGTGGGAAGTACAGGAAATCCTGGAAGCCAAGATACGCTATGGCGGACTCTGGTATTATTGTCGGTTTAAAGGATATGATAACTCACATGATAAATGGGTTAAGCATTCCGACCTTTTCGCCCCGGAACTCGTCGCCGACTACTACCGGAGATACCCTGCTGCCCCTCGCTCCATCGCCTCCGCCGCTTTCGACTCGCTCCCCTTCCGGGACCCGGCCCTCCGTATCCGTTCTATGCGTCGAGGCGCCGCATTCCAAGGGGGGGGTGATGTCAGGGGAACCCCTATTTCCGGCCCTTCCGCTTCCGCATCCGGACCTTCCGGTCCCGTTCCGACCCGTTCCGGCTCCTCCCGATATCACATGGCCTGTGATTCCGCCCGGGACCTCTGCCGATCACTCCGGTTGCTATCACATGCCCCCCGTCCGTAGTTACTTATATACCGGGATCTGACGCGGGTGATCCTTAGTCTTTCTTCTCTTCGGATCCCCCTCGTCAGGTCTGTCCATTTGTATCTGTAGCTACTCTGTGATATTTATCTTCGGATCCCCCTCGTCAGGACTCTTGAGTATACTCGGGCCTTGAGGTTGCCCTTACATCAACAACAGCCTGCAGGTCGCTCCAGCGTTGGAACGCACTGCGGAGGATGTACATAATAGTGTTGGCTCCCGTGCTGATCCAACTTTAAGCACATACGGTGTCTCTGTACATTGGGGGGGGGGGGATTTATTATACTCGTGTGGTCCAAATACCTGAACAACGAGTTTACTGAAGACAAATATGTACTACTGTAAGGTGGCTATCTCTACAAGTAGTTGCACAAAGTCAACAGAACACACACCAATTCCAGGGGTTAGATCACACAAGACGCTAGCATTCTGTGGACTGGCCGGCTCTCGTCGTCGAGGCAGGACTCCAGTTAAAACCTCATGGGACCTGACCTCACAGCAAAAAATGCTGGAGTACAAGAGGGGTTCCCCCCTCCCAGGTAAAATATCCCCGGAATCCACCAGTACACAGAAGCTGTCGCATGTCGTCCCTTTGCATGATGCATGCGAGCCAACAACTCAGATAGATTATTGAATGGCCCCAGTCGGGGCATTCACCAAGAGCATGGGGGTTGCGTTGAATATCTTCAATGTGTCATAGGCCAGCTTCCCCAGGAGTGGGGTAATTTCTCGACGCTGGAGCAGCTCCCGAAAAAATCCCCAGGGTGTTGTCGTTGTTCCTTTGAGCTCTGGGATTTCGTCGTAGAGCTTCTGCAGGAACACCTCTCGGACTTGAACAAGGGGTGGATGATCACACAAAAACATCGCATGGGGAGGGTCCTCCACACATGTAAGGCAGAAACGGCACAGTCGCCATTCGCGAGGCACCTTCGGCTTTCGACGTTCTGTCCATCGCCGACGTTCGATGGCTAGACAATGACAAGAAAGGACCATCTGAGTCAATGCACGTCGATGATTTGCAGATGGGATCCTGAGGTAGTGTCGGAAGTCCAAGGATTTCTTGACCAGTTTATGATCCTCTGATTCCAAACGGCCGACCAGGAGATCGCGGGTTTTTGCCGACGTCTCGACTTCCTGGTCAATCCACGCTTCCATCGAAAGCTTGACAGATTTCATGACCGTTTCAACCATGAGCACTGACACCACACTTGAGATGTCAAGCTCTACTGGGATGTAGAGCCGGGAAAGAACAATCCGGAGATCAGTGATCCAGGAGATGTGGTTTGCCCGTGCAAGCGTGAGTGATTGCTGCAAAGCATTCCACGCTGGTCGCTGAGGTTTTCCATCACGTGTCTCCAGCTCCAGTAAGTAGCAGAGGTTTTTGAGTGCCAGGTAAACACGCCGGTATTTAATAGGCCATATGCCAGTCTCCGAGAAGAGCACAGCTCTCAGTGACCGGGCTCCAATTCCCAGCATTCGGCGGAGGAACATGTGTTGTACTTTTTCCAGACGATTCAGGCTCTTGAGATCCACATCGAGGCAAACATCGCACCCAGCAGTGAGATATGGGTCAACTCGGGCCATGTACAAGGTGCGAGCATCCCACACCGTTAAGTTGCCCAGAAAACGGTTGAGACCCAGGATTCCATTCGCAGCCTTACGAGCTGACTTGGCTTTCACAATATATTGCTCCTTCCAGATATTTTTTGAGCCCGTCTGGATGCAGATGCCGAGGTAACATGCCTTCTCCACTCGTCTTATCGGTTTTCCATTGAGGTGGAAGACTGGATATCCTGCTGGCTTTTGACGGGGACCAAAAACTTGGTACTCGCACTTCGGAATCGATGTTTCACAGCCGTTATCATCTGACCACCTCTGAGAACCATTGAGATGTGACTGGAAACCAGAAGGGCCGGTGGATCCGGTCAACACGTCGTCTGCATGTGCGATCTCATTGATGTACACGCCGTTGAGTTGGAGGTCATCCAGATGGATATCCAGAATAAAATCGGCCATGAAAAGGTTCCACAGCTGTGGAGATCCCGGATCGCCGGTGAGAATACCTAACAGCGACTGGAACATGGGCGAAAATTGGCCCTCCTGGGGTACAATGTATCGAATGCGGTCATAGAGACACTTGAGCCATTCAATCATCGGCCCAGAAATTCCTAGCTTGGCCAGTTTCACCCAGAGTGTCGGCCGGTCCGTTCCCGGAAATGTGTTTTTGAGGTCTAAATATGCAACATAGAATGGTTTACCCAACGCCTCGGCCGTGTCAATCATGCACAGGAGCACAAAAATATTGTCGTTCGTCCTGAGGTGGTCCTGGAAACCATTTTGGGTGTTTGGAATGGCACCAATATCCTCTGAACCCTCACGGATGCAACGATCGATGACCAAAGTGAGCATTTTCAACATGCAACACTCCAGGGCAATTAAACGATAACTTGCTGGGTCTTCGGCGTCCTTTTTCGGTTTCAGAATCCCAATTAGAATTGCCATGAACCAAGCCCGAGGTGCGTCCCTATTGCGGATGCAGAGATGAAAAGATTCCAGCAGCTTTTCATTGGGGATAGCCAGGCAATCCTTGTACGAGAAATCATCGCACCCCACAGCAGTCCCCAAGCCGTGCGCTTTAATATGCCGTTTCATAGCTTCGATCTCTTCTATTGTAATATCACGGGTGTAAGACTGCCTCGGCGATGTATCGACAGGCTCTGGGTGCAACTGCGCTTCCATGCGCCGGTTAAAGGCAAGTTGTTCTGCATTGAATGACGACGGCATGACCTTGGGATAATTCAAACGGGCCTCGAAGCTGGCAGACAAGTCTGGGAGGGAAACCTTTGACTTTTGAGGACGTGGGTCACTCCGCTTGCGAATGAAATCC
This sequence comes from Mycena crocata, assembly GCA_029281795.1. Taxonomy (NCBI): domain Eukaryota; kingdom Fungi; phylum Basidiomycota; class Agaricomycetes; order Agaricales; family Mycenaceae; genus Mycena; species Mycena crocata. The sequence goes on along the minus strand of JARJCP010000218.1, from coordinate 85,560 downwards.
CAGAATTCCTTGTTGTCTTTGCAGTCCAGCAGTTCCCTCCGGAGTTTTGCCTGAAGTGCATAAACCTTGGCGCGACCGCGGTGGCTTGAATTGTCCATGTCGTCATCTTCATCCTCTCCGCTCTTCCACTTTTTTGCCCGCGGCGGGGAGGTCTCGGATAGTTCGGTGTAGACCTTACGCTTCCCGTTCGGGGGAAGTGCAGGTTGCATTGTAGAGCCGAACATATCCGTGGCACAGATGAAATTCAAGCCATCCTTCGGGGCCTGCAATTTTTGCGCCGCCTTGGCGAGCCAGAAGGCCTCCTTCTTCGACTTGTTGGTGTCATTTGAATCGATGTGAACGAAGCAGGTTTGGGCATGGCGAGAAGCCAGAAGCTTTACTGTGCTCTTGAACAGGTCGCCGTTCGAGCCAGGCCATCCAAGAGCCATGTTGCTAGCGGCAGAGTAGCACAGTTGGCGGATAACCGCTTTTGATGTGCAGAAAATAACCAAGGTGGTCGTTGGAGAGACGGTACGCAAAGTCTCATGGATAGCAAAGATCCGTGCCCGCTCTGCTGTTCCAAAATGCGGGCCGGGAACAACCACCGACTGGTTCTGAGATGCTCCAATGCCAAAGAAAATTCCTGCTCCCGCTGCTGCCGTTTTTGAACCCACACCCTCAACGTAGACATACGTTGGCGCTGAGTGTGTGGTAACTGGCCCCCAGAGCGAGACGAGAGCCTCATCCTGTGATTCACGCGAGTCCATCGTAGCCTGGTAAAGATGATCAATTGGACGAGACCCAGAGAAATCCGGTCGCGGTGCTTGTGGATGAGCGTTCGCAGCAGGTGTCCCGTTCAACATGGACCCGTCTAAGGTCAGACAGATCCGCATGTGGTCGGCAAAGTCATCCGCCGGGTTGAGCTGCGGGTTCTCGACATGGAATTCTTTCACCAAAGGGATCAAGCTTTCAGAGACCATTGCATAGTCTATTGTTGACTCGCCATTTGGCTGCCACGAGGTTAGACGACCAGGAGAAGCCTTTTCCATAGAGGTGCCGTTGAGGATGCATAGACCGTGTGTATCACACTCATCGAGTACCTCATGACCACGGGTATTAATTTTTTCGTCGCTAGATGAACGAGGCCATAGAATCTCAAAGTGCGGGACTTGCTCAGATGCCGTGCGGCCATTGATATCCGTAAGGAGTGCAACATGCTTGTCCTCGCTTTGAGTGCACAGCGCAACGGTTTCCCATAATTGCTGAAATGGTGCGACGTCTGTCCAGCCGAGCCATCGAGAGGTTACCGGAGGTATGTACGCTCCAATCAGCCACATAAACCCCAGATCGAGAACGAGAATGTCAGGTGAACTCATGTGAGATTTGACAAACTGGATGTTGTCCCGAATCAATAGGGCAACACCCCCTCCACGTCGGTTCGTTTGGAGGTAAGGTTTACGCGGCAAGGAAACCAGTGTGTAACCAGAAGGGACATCGGCCGAGTCTTCTTCGCCGGGGAGCATGTCCGTCTCAGCAAAGAGCATCACATCAAATTGTTTCAGGATCGCGTGGAAATCCGGGTCGGTCCGGGTCGGTCAATTTGAGCGTGAAATCGTGGAAAATGTTCCAATACATAATTTTAAAATCCCCGACACCACGTACAGATGTAATGGAAGCATCTACGGTACCCGGTACGGTTCTCTGGCGTGGAACATGGCCTCCGTTACGACGCGACCATCCTCGGCCTCGACTTGTGCTTGTGCCACCGCGTCTAGAGCCATTGCGTGGGGAGCCGCCAGCCGAAGCTGAATGGACAGCATTTCCAGTTGATCCCGAGGATGCAGACGTAGCGCAGACATGCGGCGAGTCCGAGCATGTCGCCAAGCGATAAACGCGATCAGAAAATGGGACAGCGCACGAGCATGACATCCCCGGGAATAAACGCGCGCCGGCGAGGGACATTGTATGTTCACGAAACAAAGTCGGCCGCCAGTTTGATGTGAGCAGGCCAGCAGCACATGCTAGGAGCAAGGCGGCGTGAAGCCAAAAAACCCAGGCACCTTGACGCGGTTGCGCCAAGACCACTCCGATGGGGATCGGCGGTGTGCGGGAGACTTCGGGTAACGACCCGGCACTCCCGGTTGCGAGGGAAAGTGCCAGCGAGGCGCCGCTCGCGGTGGTGGGGGCAGCTGCCCAGAATTCCGCCCGCTGTGCAGGGCCTTCGTCAATGGTCTCGCGAGCATTGGCAAGCACGGACGCTTGAGTGACGGATCGAGAACCGATGTCGGGGAACACCACGGCTCTTGCATACCGAGCCCCGTCGTCCGGGGGCAGTGGGTGACCCCCAGCGCCGCATCCAGCACGGACGCTGTCTTCTCCGGACAGAATCACGCCAGAGGTGAGCCAGTGGCTCCCAACCTCGATTTGGGTCACTTCCGCGGTCGTGCGGAGTACAGGAAACACGCCAGCGCCCGCCTGCGCTACAGTCCCAATCGACTCATACGTGAGCGACGACTCGGCAGTTTTGGAAAATCCACCCGGGGATGCACCGCGCATCAGCACCCCGGACGGTGCTTTGGGTCCCAGAGTCCACGGAAGGCCAGATTTTGAGTTTTGAAAAGTCGACATGATGGCAGGGAACGAAGTCAGTTTCGCATTGAGAGGCGGTCAGAAATAAGTAGCTTGGGCACAGCTTTGGACAAATATCTCATAGCTCGGACAAACAACCGCTCGCGTCCCAAAAAGGCTAGAACACTTTGCTGGACACAAATTCAAGTCGGAACCGTTGCGATTTTTCTCCTGATGAATAGAATTAATTCATAAACTGAAATTTTGCACCTCCGCCTCTGCCCGATCAAATCCGAGCGAATTCAGGGATTTTTTTAGCTAACGTTGCTCGGACACTCGGCATTCCTCCGTGAAAAGCTCTGACGAAGTTTTGAGCTATGAACATTTCTCATCTAGTCGTTTTAATCTTTTGGTATTGTGCCGCGGTCTGTTAGTATGAATTGGCAGCTAACCGCCCAAATAATTTCCCACTTCTACTAATAAAATATCTCTACCTCTCATTCAGCTGTCAGCTTAAACTGTAACCTGCATTGGTAAGCTGTGCTGCCATTCCCTCCCATGATACCAGATCCCCGAAGGCCGGGCAATGATATAAGCTCTTGAACCCTGTGGCACCGTTCGGCTCCTGGATGATGGTGCCGCGAGCAGAGGAAGCTACGAGACGTGGAAGAGGTCTGAAGGGCAGCGATCAACAAGATAAAAAGTAACTATTGTCCGTCAACTCATAAACGCTGAGATGCCCGAACCTCTCCGTTAACTTAGCCCTGTTAACTAAGAATCGCGTCGCATACGCGTCGATCTTCTTCATGCCAAGTCAAGCACTGTGAGCTAGAAAATTCTCCACTGTCTTGTCAGTTGGAAGTCCGTATATCCTGTGGGCTGGTATGATGATCTCCATTCCGCATCCCGGATCGACTACTTATAGTGCTCGTATTCCATGACCTGAACGGCATGACTTATATAAAGCCAAGAATAGATTTTTCCCAACGATTATCAAGCGCCAAGTATGGATGAGCCAGGATAAGCCTCGGCCTCGACGATGATCAGCAGAAATAGGTCAGCAATTGGGGGAGGCAATCACATGTTTCTCGAGCTTTTGTCAACATGGAGTTAAACGCACGTTACGGAGCTGCGTTAAACGACAAATACCATCGTTGAATATAGTTGGTCCGGTCCCTTCAATTTTTTTTTGCACCTTCTGGAAGCCTTCATCGGCTTTTACCGACATTATCCGTTTATCCGGTTGGTTGAAACAAACGCAGGTTGCCATATGCACGGAGCTCGAGACTCTCAAGAACTGTTGACAGTTCAACATCTGCATTGCATCGGGAAATTTTGTTGTGACAATGAATAGCAAGAAAATAGAGGGGAAAAAAACTGGAATGTCATTTGCCTTTAGGAATCCGTTATAACGGCTTGGTCATGCGGGTAAACGTGCTGACGCGGTGCTTCGGTAGGAGTATATAGAGGTGACCCGGTGGTGCGAACATATATGCACCTTCGCAAACTGCTATTATCAACCGCCATCTTCATTCTGACCATCCTTTCAGCCCTGTACCTCACACCTTCGCCTGTCCGAACAAAGGTTCCCACCCTGTTTTCTAGCCTCTTCGCTCGACTTTTGGGATCTTCCGCCACTGCAGGAGATATGGTAGACGTCGCAGCTTTCCAAAAGAGATGGAAGAAGAACTTGGAAGAGCTCCCTGACACGCCTGAAAAGATCCCCGCATTCTTCTTTGGGCACGGGTCGCCTATTCTTGCATTGCCGGATAATTCTGCTCGATCGGCTTTCTTGGGAGAGGGGCTTATAAAATGGGCTGGTCCTACCGGTCCTTTGGCCACATTCCTCAAGGATTTTGGGCCCGCTCTGCTGAAGAAGTACCAGCCCAAAGGTATTGTCGTCTTCAGTGCCCATTGGGAAACGAAATCAGAACGTCTCGGTAGGTGGGTTGTTCTTGCGTGAAACCCGTCCTTTTGACATTCCCAGTCACCGACTATGGCGATGAGAATCCCCTGCTCATGGATTATTTCGGTTAGTGCTTTTGCGTCCGTCGCCCACAAATTCCAACTGAACTCAACCTAGGGTTCGAGCGTTATTATTACGAATTGAAATTCAAGTCCCGCGGCGACTCGGAACTCTCCAAACGCGTCGTTGAGCTCTACAAGCAGGTGAATTCGAAACCTTGTCTCCTACCATATATCCATATATATTCCATGGCAACAGGCTGGACAGCGCGCTCGTTTGAGCCCGAAGACTGAGGCGCGCGGATCCGACGGACGCGGTTTCTCAGGTATGGTTGCTCCCATAGAACGGGCTGAGTTTTGATACTTGGTGGGTAGGACCGGGTTTGGATCACGGTGTTTTCATTCCATTCAGAATCATGTTCGGGGACGAGTTCATGGACATCCCGATCGTGGAAGTCTCCATCGACTCGAGCTTGAGTGTAGAGAAGAATTGGGCTCTCGGGACAGCCGTCGCGAAGCTGAGGGAGGAAGGGATCCTGGTCTTGGCTGGAGGTCTACTCATTCATAACCTCCGTGATATGCACTCCATGTCACCGCAATCGGCCCAGCCGGTTCAGAGAGAGTTTCACGAGGCTATCATGGCGTCGGTCGCCGTGGCAGATGTGGGTGGTGCTATCTCTTTCTCATGTTACAGTACTCAACTTCCGCTGCCTCAGGAAACTGAGCGCAAGAAGGCCATGACGAACCTCACGCAACACCCCGGATTCCGGATTTCCCATCCGCGGGAGGTGTGTGGATCTCTCTTCTTGCTTGCACTTGACTGAGCCTTGGCTTTATAGGAACACTTCGTCCCACTTTACATTGCGGCGGGTGCTGGTGACGGGGGAAATTCCAAGGTCATCGCGGATATGTATGGAGGCCCGGCGATAGCGTTTGGGCTCTGAGCGTACTGTAACAGCGATCTCATTTATATTTGGTGCATTCCTTCAGTCCTGGACGCTACCAAAGTGCCGAGGACTTGGTGCAATGACAATGATAATATGGAGCTGCGACAGCCACGAGCGTATGGAGCTGAGATTGCCACATGAGTCTTGAGGGTCCATTAATGTACGAACTTTAGGTTGCGAATTTTATAAGATAACGCGGTACCCGCCCCGCCGTGTTCAACTTGGAACTTCGAAACGGTAACCGTTTTGTACTTGTACAGGGTGGGGGGGCGTGAAAATCATTGCAATTGTCTTCTCAGGGTTGAATTCAAAATCGACAGGGCCCAGGGGGAGGTTTGGCAACTTTGGCTGTGCTCGGCACGGGCCGCACGGTTCCCGGACCGCTTCTTACCGCTGCATCAGTGGCAGTGTCTCAAGACTCTTTTGCCCCAAGTTGGCCCCAAGTCTCATCGCCGTCGTCGGTTCGCAAAGCATGGAAGACTCGCAACTCTCTGCCAGAAGGCCTCGAACCGAAACGGAATCCGAAGATGTGTCCGTAACTCGATCCACGATCTGGTGCTCGGACGGGAGCGTCGTCCTAACACAGTTTCGCGTCCACGCGAGCATCCTCTCTGCGGGCTCTACGGTCTTCAAGGACATGTTCGAGGTTGTGCAGTCGCCCATGAATGTCTAGACTCCCAGGTGATAGGATGCCCCCTCGTCCATATTTATGACGATAAAGCACAAGATCTGTATCTGGTTCTTGCCGCTCTGTATGACCGGTACGTCGTAGAAAACCCCCAAACAAACCTGGGAGTGATGCTCGTGTTTCACAAATTTCCACAAGACTGAGCAGAAAAGCTTCCCGCAAGTTGCCGCTATGTGGCGTCTGGGGGAAAGAATACGGGTTCGAAGAGCTTCGAGAAGATGCGCTACAACGCTTCCAGCGCATCTTTCCATTCAAATTATCCGACTTTCAAGCCCGATACCATGCCAAAGTGTTTCCACTGGATCCCCCATTTCCACGTATCCCGGTTTCATTTTCGACGTTATTAATTTGGCCAGGGACGCCAGTTTATTGTCCATCCTCCTGGCAGCATTATACCGCCTCTGCTCGTGAGCGCAGGATCTATGAGCTATTCATTCCGACATTCAATCTTCAGTTCTGCAGCAGGACGGAACGTTGAGCCGGCTGTCCGAAGCTGACAGAGCCTCTGTATTCTTGCCTCTTCGGATATACTCCAGCGGCAATGGGACGGCCCTTATGGGTGGGCTAGTGCCCCAGAAAGGGCACAACTCATGTGCCCCTCCGGTCCCGGGAGATGTCGTTCCACAGTGGCCTGCGTTCAAGTGTACCTGTCCGGACCTCCGGTTCCTCAGAGTTATGGCTCTGGACCCAGTCATATTCATGGTTGAGCGTCTCTGTGGTGATGCGCCACCGTCGCCCGCGCCAAGTCCGAGGCCGGACAGCTCGCTCTGTGGTAGGATCTCCCGTCGCTGTTCGGTCTGCCATCCTGGGAGGATATCAAAAAAGACATGCAATGGTTCGTTCCCAGCAATTACTCCGCCATTTTCCGTCCTGCTCGAATGTCTGTTTAGATCAGAAAGACATCGACCTCTCCATCCCAACTCCATCCCAAGGGTTGTCAACGAAGACTTCGTTTCTTTCATAAGGTGGGGTCCGTGAATCTGTTCAGTGAACTTTTGCCCGCACTCCAATGCTACAAGTACAAATGGAACGATTAAACATTATATAGTAGGCCAAATTACATTCCGCACAAAACCCAACAAAAATCGGATCGACAACTTTACAAATTTACGGCTTCGAGATTTTATGGTGACGGGAATCTATGAGGGCTGCTTTGTGACACGAGGTTGCGGGTGCTCATGCGAGATACAGCGAGCTGTAGCGGCAATGCGAAAGTTCGAGGGCACCTAAAATATCAGTCGAATTATACTGCGGCTGCGGGAAAATCGAAACACATACCACTGCATGTCTGCAAGAATAGGATTGAATGAGCGATGAAAAGTTGTGAAAATGAGCTGCGTACTCATAAAACGTTTGTACCCCTAGTCCTTCCATCACACAGATATCGCCCTGGAAAGATGTCAGTATTTCATTGTTGAGAGAGTGAAACAGAATTCACATGGCGGAGAAGAAGGGACATCGCTCTGTCCTTAGATCCCTCGTGTGAACGAAAATGCATGAGTGCCGGGGAGCCTGTGCCCGCAGAGGTTAGTATGCGTTGCATAGACTAAGTGACCCATACCCATCGACAGCCCTGCAACAAGTGGCCCGAGTCCTTTTTCAGCATCGCTGTGGAACTGCCAAAATTATGAGCGGGATGGATGTTAACCCTGAGGACGACTTGCTGCCATGTGCTGCTTCTCCATGTACGCAGCGCTGAGAAAGCCCGTCAGAGAAAGATAGGATGAGGTCGTTGCGTGTATCACCTCAAGACCTCATTGAATTTGTGCTCTTCGTTCAAAGCGTTCGAGATCCGTTTCTCGATGAGCTTGTGTGCTTTGACGATAGCGCTAGGAGCGTATTCCAGTGGCACGGTGTCGGAGGAGCCGCCGACATACTGTAAGAACTGTCAAATCACAGCCTGTTATCGTACGAGACAATGCTACTTGATATGCTTTTCCCGCTGTAAGAGATCGAGAATCAAATCAAGGAGACATCTTGGAGAGGCTGCCGGACGAACGTACCATTATGGGAGTAGTAATTCGACAGAAACGTTCCTCGCACTATAGAAAGAGTGTTTAGTGCGAACTTTGAGCAGGAGGAAAAAGTTTATACATGGATGCTAAACATGAATTAGCTCCAATTCAAGAGGAAAGAAAGAGTTACTTGCGTTGCGTAGCGGCCAACGGCGGAATGGCAGTGTTCCGTCAGCTCCCTCCTCCTGATATTCCACAAAGATCTTGTCAACCTCGACGTTGGCTATTCTGTTCATGGTGATTAGATGTATTTTACCCCTAACATTCTTCCTCAGAAATAATTCGAGGGGAAAGCACAGTGACGATATGCACCTTCCGTCGGGTAGCACAAAGGTTAGACATTGCCCAACTCTACTCGAACAATTGAAGAACCTCGGTCGATCTCTGGTGATGCCTGGATATATCGATCATTTCAACGTTCTATCCAAAAAAAGGCTGCGAACCCGACCCGCTTTCCACTAGAGTAACCAAAGCTGGAAATCTTGGCGATATTTTTAGGGGAATAGAAACTAGATCCAGGGCCCTCCAGACCTTCCCAATAATCGTATGACTCTCCTGCATGAATTCTCAAGTTAGTTATGGAGAGCATTTAACAGGTACAGGATCATTACATGGCAGTGGAGGCATTGATATTTGTCCCATGTAATCCTGTCGTTTGCGATGAGCTGGATGGTATCTACTACCTGCCGGATATATTACCTGCATGAAAGTCGCCCGCAATTCTCGCAATGCCATCCCCGATTGAATTTAGCGGTCGTCGTGATACCGTCTGTGGGAACGAAGACCGGCGGAGGTGGTATAAGCGTTCCCTGAAACGAAGCTGGAAGGGGACGGTGATCAATAATGGCTAAAAAATCTGGGCTATACTCGAGTTCCAGGGAAGGCTGACCGCCCCATGATGTCGTCCAAAATACTTGGCATTCTGGGTTGAGGCACCTCAAATTTTGCCGGTAGACGCGTGGGGACTTCTTGCCGCATGCAGAGCACCACGAGTACAGGTATGCGGATATTACGGGACTAAATAAAGGTCAGAGAAGAGAGCTTGCGCATGAAGTGCACACGAACCCTGGGTAATTCCACCCGGAATGACCAATCTGTTTTAGTATCAAACCAACATTATTGTAACTAACCCATGACAAAATCTGCGACGTTGGAAGCTTCGGCCGCTGGAGTGCTAGAAAATTCCCCATCTAGCCCCTATGAGGTTGAAATTGAACCGTGAGAAATGCTGACTCAACGTACCCGGGGAATTTGCAATGCTAGTTAGTCCGGGCTCTTGAGGCGTGCCTACATCTAGGGCGTATTGAAGCAAAGCAAAAAGGTAAAAAAAGACAGGAAATGATACATACCGTCTAAAGGTTCGTTGAACCACCAGGGCTCGCCCTGCAATGACGATGGGAATATGTTGCAACGCTGAGCTGATGCATGACAAACCTGGCCCTCAACCCACTGAAAAGCGAACTTATAGCGAACGACAAGTTTGTCCATTGTTCCCACCTTCTCGCGCTCAGCTACAGAAGGATGGAATTCAGCTATCTTCTAAGACTAAAAAAAAAAAGGTAGGAAAAAAGGGTGCAAGAGAAAAAAAAGGAGAAGCAAGGCTTACCCCACACATGCACAATACGATACCATCCTGTTGGACATACAGATAAGTCTACGAACTACATATAACAAAGACGCTCACCTAGGATGGCCATATATATACCGAGGGGCTTCAGATCGAACGGGAACAGCCCGTATTTGTCGTCTATCAACAAGGCGAGCGGCTGGCCGGTCTTATAGGTTTGTAGAAGGGCTTTGACAGATTTGTCAGTGGAGCGTTGGTCCTCGGCGGGCTTGACTATCCCCTCCGCTCTGACAATCTCCGCTTTGCCACCCCTACCACCGGTTGTAAGGACACTGATGCACAGAAAGGGAGCTGTTATACCCATGTGAGATTATCAGTTTGCCACGGCACGCGAAGGCATCACGTCTGACAGCTGGTAAGAAACAAAAAATAAAACAATGAAGTATCGTGCTCCAACGTACCTGGCCGGATATCCGCCGAGCAAATATCCTTTCACTGTACCACCGTTGTGATATATGCCGCTCTGATAACTTCGGAATATGTCCAAAGATTCGCAAATTTCCTGTCGGGACTAAACCAGTTGAGCCACGATGTTTCGAAACCTGAATGGAAAAAGCTCTATACCGCGGCCCACACCGGGGGAAGAGCAGTTAGGGCCGGTTTTGTAGGTCGAGTTGAATCGACTATCTCTGGCCCATCTACCTCGTGCTCGCGATACTCGCCCTCAAACTTCTTGAGCGGTACTTCTAACCAGTTTGGGACAGCCTCCTCGAAATCAATGACTGCCGTCTCACCGTCTTCCGAGGGTTTACTGCGATTCTAGTAGAAGATAAGTCGTCGTGGTTTGCACATCCACGGAAAAACAAGATGTACCCAGGTTGGAATATCTTCCGCAGGAGAAAATAGAGGGGAGAGTTCATGTTCGTGGTTGGGTTCATCAGACATCACCCCACCCTCGAATGGCGCCTGAATAAATTCCAGATCCAGTTCCGGAGATTGGGAACCCTCGATAACCACAGGAGAAGAAGTAGACGAAGGTAGACTATCTTCATAAGGAGAGCTCATGGGGTTGTCGTGGGGCTCCACCTGCTGTGGCTTGACGCTATAGCCCGGTAGTCTTTTCTTGGACAAAAACTTGAATGCATCCTAGAGTACAATACCCAATCGGCTTTGGTACTTTCATGCTACTTATAGAGGCCTACCTGCGAAGAAAACAGGTACCAATAGAATTTCACGAAACATGGCAACACTTTCCGGCGGGCTTTCCTGTCGCTGTTCTGTGGTCTGAGTCGGTGCAAGTTCTGGGAGGCATCCGATTCGAAGGCAAGGTGTTGCCATTCCTCGACCGCACGTATCTAAATAGACATCTAGTCAGTGCATTGTATACAAGTTACGGGCTGGAATTACACCGCCCGCCTCTTTCTCCACCCTGCTACAGAGATTCTCGAAGAATGTTGCAGGCGGGAGTTTTTTGACCCTCGTACGACGAGCAGCAAATGCAGACGCAAAGGGCTCGTCTGCCAGCAAGTTCTCATCGTCTACACGGCGAGGGAGCCGCATGTTGTAGAGGGAACCCGCCCGCGAACGGTCGCCGATAAGTCGAGGTATAAAAGTTTTGAGTGCCGAAAGCGGCAGTTGAAGGCATCAAGAAAACGGCACAAAGGCATCAAAGGCGTGCCGTACTCATTTGCGGGTTTTGGAACCAATGTACTGGGTACAACGGGGGCAAACAAGAAAAAGAAATCGAAAAAGGAAAGACGCAGGGAGAAGGGAGTTCTATGGAAATACTGAACAGAGACTCGATGATATGTGGACTGTCGTCATTTGAGTTGAATGATGTTCTCGCACTGACTAGTCTCCTTTTTGTCCGACAATTTCAGGGCAAGAATGAACAAATGAGTGTGGTATATATTCTGCAACCCGTAAATGTCCTCCCCTTTTCAGCTTATCCCATAGCTGCACAGCGAGAACCTGTGCATCCCGGATCGTCCGAGGGAAGTCCAACACGCCGCCTTGAGTTTTTTCGTAAGAATTTGGCAAGGATGGTGGGCTGCGAATGGGAGAAAAAATCAATTACCCGCCTGCATGATTCCGAATTGAAACCAACTTTTAGAGCACTGGGAGATCTCAAATAGTAAAGTAAGGGAGTAAGTAGAACCTGACAGTTCACCGGTTGATATGCGAGACGCGAATCAGAGGGATTTCCAAGTAAATTGCCATCAAGTCTTGAGATTCATGTCGGGTGTATCATTTTGTATCATTTGCGCCACTGGCAACGCCGCAAAAATGAATGCTGAAAAGAACAACAACCTACCGTCGAAGAATTAGTATTTGGTGCGACATACCTCTGGAAGTAATCCCGACACGAGGCTTCTCATCGGTACGCGTCCACACTTAACTCATGCTTCTGGACTCGCAGAAGTAACCAAAAGATGCACTGATTGGGAAGTTAGTCGGGTTATGAGAACGTTGGCGTGGACAAGAGGCGCGAAACATAGTATATGCAAAGTTTCTGCCGGTATTTGCAACAAGATTTGACGTGTACAGTGCGGTCCAAGGCATGTCTGAGATAGCGGTTGTTGCCCGGAAAGAGTTCCAGAGGGCTAGGGAGCTCCAAACCGAAGCAAGCGTGGCGATGGTATGTGGGAAGAGGCAAGTAACCGTGTGACTCCAACCATCACGAATTTTATGTGTCGCGCGTGAAATGCCAACTTTGGAAGGGTGAAAATAATATTTTGAGGAGACAGGTCTACTCTATGGCATTTACTATCACTACTCAATTTTTTTCCTGGGCCCAGAATCCTCAGGAGCGATGCTACAACGAGCCCGACACATAATACCACATATCGCCACATAAACACAGCCACTGCCACATAATACCCAGCTGATCGATTAGTAAACCCATTTGGGTTTTGGAACCAATGTACTGGGTATCAACGGGGGCAAACAAGAAAAAGAAATCGAAAAAGGAAAGACGCAGGGAGAAGGGAGTTCTATGGAAATACTGAACAGAGACTCGATGATATGTGGACTGTCGTCATTTGAGTTGAATGATGTTCTCGCACTGACTAGTCTCCTTTTTGTCCGACAATTTCAGGGCAAGAATGAACAAATGAGTGTGGTATATATTCTGCAACCCGTAAATGTCCTCCCCTTTTCAGCTTATCCCATAGCTGCACAGCGAGAACCTGTGCATCCCGGATCGTCCGAGGGAAGTCCAACACGCCGCCTTGAGTTTTTTCGTAAGAATTTGGCAAGGATGGTGGGCTGCGAATGGGAGAAAAAATCAATTACCCGCCTGCATGATTCCGAATTGAAACCAACTTTTAGAGCACTGGGAGATCTCAAATAGTAAAGTAAGGGAGTAAGTAGAACCTGACAGTTCACCGGTTGATATGCGAGACGCGAATCAGAGGGATTTCCAAGTAAATTGCCATCAAGTCTTGAGATTCATGTCGGGTGTATCATTTTGTATCATTTGCGCCACTGGCAACGCCGCAAAAATGAATGCTGAAAAGAACAACAACCTACCGTCGAAGAATTAGTATTTGGTGCGACATACCTCTGGAAGTAATCCCGACACGAGGCTTCTCATCGGTACGGGTCCACACTTAACTCATGCTTCTGGACTCGCAGAAGTAACCAAAAGATGCACTGATTGGGAAGTTAGTCGGGTTATGAGAACGTTGGCGTGGACAAGAGGCGCGAAACATAGTATATGCAAAGTTTCTGCCGGTATTTGCAACAAGATTTGACGTGTACAGTGCGGTCCAAGGCATGTCTGAGATAGCGGTTGTTGCCCGGAAAGAGTTCCAGAGGGCTAGGGAGCTCCAAACCGAAGCAAGCGTGGCGATGGTATGTGGGAAGAGGCAAGTAACCGTGTGACTCCAACCATCACGAATTTTATGTGTCGCGCGTGAAATGCCAACTTTGGAAGGGTGAAAATAATATTTTGAGGAGACAGGTCTACTCTATGGCATTTACTATCACTACTCAATTTTTTTCCTGGGCCCAGAATCCTCAGGAGCGATGCTACAACGAGCCCGACACATAATACCACATATCGCCACATAAACACAGCCACTGCCACATAATACCCAGCTGATCGATTAGTAAACCCATTTGCGTGAATCGACACTCTTAACCCGATCAGTTTATACAAGCTGCGGGATGTCAGAAAAGCGAAGAGGTCAAACTTTTGTTCCCTAGAAAGGCGTTCATCAAGCTGCAAACTTTTTCATGGCCGAAAGAGCGGCTGCCCGAGATCCCCGAATCTGTTGAAAACTGTCGAAAAAGAGCGATTTGGTCCATTTCCTCCACTCCGACAATAAAGTAAAAGTGTAAAACTCTAAAGACCTTCGTCAAAGTTTGAAAAAGCAACAACTAAGCATAAAATTAGGAGGTACAGCATAAAATAAGGGTCGAACTACTAGATTTATTGACAAGAAAAAGAAAAAGAACCTGTCCACAGCCAGACTTGCACCGTCTGAGTGGAATGCGACCAGAGACCAAACGCCAAACGGGATTCTCCCCGCAGCGGAATGAAGAAATTCGCGTCTTTCCGAACTTCCCTTCCAGTAAGCGGACGATTCAAGAGAACTTACGCATAGATCTAGAAAGGAGGGAAAATGCGGAAGTTCAATTGCAACCGGGGAACTGCTTAGCGGGCCACAAATAACGAACTACGAGTCGGGTACCTAGCAGAGCTTGAGCATAAGTCTTGCGACGGCATAGAATTTTGTTTGGGAAGGAAGAAATGATCCTATCCAAGTGAGCGCTCTCCACCGACGCCCAGAGGCCGCGGAATAACCCATTTTTAAGGTCACTAGGGGGTACACGAGCTATCAATGGTTGGGTTTCAGCCTGAGGAATAGCATTGAGCAATGAGAAGGCTAGTACGCCTGCCAATTTTATATTTGCTTCTTGTCGTTTGTATGACCGGAAACAAATGCCGCATAGAATGATGACAGTCGGAGCGCGCTAGTAAAATCCAGAAAATGGCAGGTTGTCAGAGTCTGGAAATTGTAAAGGGGTGAGTTGCATATGGGTACAAATTGTCTGCCCACAAGTGACCCGTGGCCGTCAAATGGCGCGCACTGTAGCGATCTGCAAGGTGATCTGAAAGGTCGGTCGGGGTGATTAGGAAATGATGAGAAGTTGGGTGCGATGGTGAACCACACGAACGGTTTTGAGGAGCAAGGGTGCGATTCGTGCGAACACCAACATGGGTGCCAGTTATGAGGCCTGGACTGAGAAGAATCGGCAGCCATAAATTTTCCAATCTTGCTGTACACGAGGAGGTTTTGGATAGAGCGTACACCGCGGGAGGAGAGCTCAATACTCGAACAGGGAAAGAGAGTGTGTGCAGCTGCATGTCTCACTGGCAGACTGCATCAGTCTGCATGCTCTGGATAAAATCATAAATTCCAGGCGCCGTGGTGTGGACATCATGTTTGGTTTCCCTAGTCGTGAAGCCTCCAATGAGCCATCGGGGAGCCGGGGAAGAGTGAAACAGTCTGTCGCCGCGTCGCGCAGAAGATTGGACCGGGACGTCCCGTATCATTACGCAGTTCGCCGATATCACCCGGTCAATGCCGGCATCGGGTACCTCTGAGGGTCGACCGTGGGATGATCTCAGCGGTGATGCAGCTGATGCACCGCTGTGTGGGATACTGTCCCGTTTCGGCCAGCGAGCGCGTCGCTATTCCTCCGTACTCTCCTGTGGTCTATACCTCCCCAATCGATACAATACTCTATGTTATAACTTACTGAGTCTCTAATGGACGAAAGCGACGCGTTTAACACGCTTTCCGGCCCTCTGCTGGCCGTGGACTCACCTGGATGGGTGGAAGCCATTCTCACCCACCGTTGCCAGGTGGCGAAGCTGTGGCCCCACCAGCTGGAGCTCTCAGTGCATATCAACAATAAGAAGGATGTTTTTGGTGTAATGGCCACTGGCATGGGCAAAACATTGATACTGCAAGCTGGAGCCATCACTGCTGATGCTCGGGGAGAAAAGGGAATCATGCTTGGTATTGTGCCGACCAAAGTCCTCGTAGAGCAACAGGTGCGTACATATTGATCTTTCAGATAGACAGACACTAAATTTATGTTCATTCAGGCCGAATTAGCCACCGCACGAGGCTTACGCGCACTGGCAATCAATGAGGACACCGTTCGGGAAGCTGCCCTCGAAAACATTGATCTGTGGGCGGAATTGGCCAACGGGGACGATGTGCGCATTGCCATTATGACACCGCAGATGGTCCTGGGTAAGCGCATGCAGCAGTTGCTCAACACCCCGGCTTTTGTGGTGCTTGTGCGCTGGGTCTCGATTGATGAGGCTGCATTAATTGATCAGAAAGAAGGAGTCTTTGCGCCCTGGTACCTGCGGCTCTCAACGCTTCGAGTGAAGCTTCCCACATCCACCCAATGGACAGCTGTGACTGCCAGTGCGACGAAGGAACGTGCGCTCGTAATGGCAAAGAGATATGGCATGAAACCCGGGGCATATATTGACGGTCGTTACTCAATCAATCGGCCCAACCTAAAATATATCCCGCGCTTCTACGAACACGCTCACACTGGGTCAGAGCATCTGGATCTCGCCTTTACCATACCAAGGAATATCCATGCCGCAATAGACATCGATTCTACAATTATTTTCGGCCGTACCATCGAGCGCGGATTCAGCATCATGGATTATCTCGACTCTCTAATTTCCTTAACTATTCCGAATCGCGGGTCCCTTATCAAGCTCTACAACAGCCTCATGACAAGCAGCTATCGTCGCAAGCTCAAATCCGACTTCCTCTCGGGGAAAGTACGAATAATTGTGGTCACAGATACGGCAGCATACGGCTTTGACCTTCCCAATGTGCGCCGTGTCATTACCACCGCCCTCGAGGATGATTACGAGGAGGGCGACCAAAAATACGGGCGTGCAGGTCGGGATGGGGAGCTCGCAGAGGTGGTCTCGTTCGCCCCGTCCTGGGTGCGAAATCTATCCCCCAATACAGTTCCTTCGACCAAGGGAGAGTTGGAGGATGAGGAGAAACGAGCTAAACTCAAGGAACCCATACGGGCCTTTTACAATCCAACTCCACATTTCTGCTCGCGCCGTGCAATACTCCATTATTACTCCGAATCAATTCCACCCGTGGCCTGCCTTTGCTGTCCGATCCACGATCCAGAAGCGCACAAAGTCAACTTATTAATTGTGCAGGATTGGAAAGATTTCTTTGAACAGGCTCGAACCACAACAGAGCAGGAATGTATATCACGCCCTCACAGTGAGGGTGCATTCCGCGTTCTCGATAAAAAAATGCGGGCCTCACTATCGAATATGCTGGACCGCTGGAGCTACCAAGCTTGGGCATGTGTTCGTCCCTCCCGCGACTTGCCGTGTTCTTTCTTTTTTCCACCGTTTCTCTTAGAGGCAATTCTTGACAAAGCACACCTTTGCACCGACATCCATAACCTGAAGATTATCACGCAGGGATGGGACTACTTCGATGATTGTGCTCCTATTCTGCTGACATTCTTGACGGAGGTGATGGCCAGCTTTGACGCAATTTTTGACGAGATCGCAGATGATGACTCAGACGGAGAAGAACACGTCGCACTGACAGCTGAAGCCCGCATGCTCTCGCGGCTCGCAAACGTTGCCGTTCTCAAGAAATTATGCCATGAAAATGGACGGAAGATTAGTGGCCGAAAAAGGGAACTGGTGGAACGGCTCATGCTACATTTTGCGAGGTGAGTAATTTTGGTCCTGAAATCATACCCCAGTTGAACCCGTATGGGAGTAATACTGTAACATTATTATTGTGGTTTGCCCAAGAATTGCACCACCTACAGAACTGGAAAAAGACCCCACTTCAAAAATAGTCACCGCCTGCAATCCCACTGGAAAGATGCACAATTTGAGGATATTTCAAATGTTCACCACTCAAATTTCACACCAGAAAAATGCATCGCCATTCGTTTCTGTAACTTTCCGCACCGCCCAGGGTTTCAAAAAAAGACCCCAGCTTTGTTGCACTGAGATGACACCGCCTCACTGTTTTTTAAAAAAGCATCGCTTTCGTGAGGTCGGATCTTGAATGATTCCATCATTATAATACTTCCCACGGTTCAACTTTCCGAATTTGATCTTTGCTTTTACATAATGTGAGCAATTCGGTGGCTGGTTTCGAATGAAACGAATGCACTGTGGCCGAGAATCTCAATGTGTGCATATTAGGAGTTACTTCCTAACAAGCTGATGGCACATATTATGCTCTACCCCTATGTGATTTCTCTTCTCATGACCTGCCTGAGATGAGTTTTGTTCAGCCCATAGCAGTCCAAGTCCGAGATTCCCGTCAACTCCTTTGCCCTCATACACAGTGTGCTTCCTCATCAATCTCAATCTATTCCTGCACAACCTCAATTCCACTCTGTCTCGGTGCAATACCGGGATATTCACGGGGAGGATGTCAGAAAATGCAGATAGACGGATAACAGTCCCAGGAATGGAAACCAACCCATCTGTTTCAAATTGTGAGGGTCCTTTTGTGATAAACTTGTACAGTTTGTATTCGTGAATCTAAATTTAAATATAAGCTAGCCTGTTGGGTGACCCGGAGTGAAGGGTCATTTTTTGCACAGTTCCGGCGTTCACTGAGTTCCAACCGTGGGAAGATGATGTGGAAGCATCTGGCATTGAATTCCATGAAGTCCTCCTGGTGGTGCATTTCTTTAGTGATGATTATGTGAGGGTGTGTTTTTTTAAAAGAAGAACTCAGTGGTGCATCTGAAGGAAAACATTTGTGGTGCATAATCCAGTAACGTTGGAAGTGGTGCATATTGTGAAATTGAGACCGATGCCTTTTTTTCAACAGACTTTTTTTTGCGGTGGTGCCTCAAATATGACTTATTTGAAGTGGTGCTCGTCCTCGAGCGGAGGAGGTGTGCTATTTTCGTCGAAATCTGTCAGGTGGTGCATAAAAGTCAAAATTCTCACAAAGTGGTGCTTTTTCCAAGGAAAATCACAAAGTGGTACAACTAATAATAATGTTACAGTATTACAGCCATAAACCCGTTTATATTCAGTATCAAAAAACGTCTCCCCGGTGCTGCAGATGTCAATGGAATCAAGAAGATCATTGCTGCCGCCAAAAATGATACTCCCACACTTTCAAACAAAACTAATATCCTGAGTGAACCAGTCACTGGTAAAAAGCGAGCTCGAAATGAGGATGAGGATAAAGAGAACCATTCAATATAATTTGGGATACATGGGTGTATATTCTTTTAGCCAGTATATAATTTAATCACCTGTAATGAATGGTGCAAGATCTAGAACCCCCTCGACCATCGTCACCGGAGTGGCCGGAAATTCAGCAGCTGGCACCTCGGACGGTTCCTCCTTGGTTCCTGTGGCAGAACCGCCACTAGCAGTCCGCTCCAAAAATATTTTGAGCTGGCCATTCACTAACTTTGAATATCCTAGACCAAACTCATTCTTGACAGTGTACGGCTGATTGCGGCCAGCCTCGTATTCGAGGATGTGGTTTTTACGGAAGTGAACACCGAGCCGATTGATGTCATGGACGGTGGATGTGTCCGTGTGGCGTTGACCGTTCCGCTGGAGTCCGAAAAGTCCGGGAAATTTTTCCCGGAGGTCACTGATCCCGGCGATGTTGAGACCAACTCTGTCGGCCAGATGCTTGCTGTCAAAGTCGTGACTCTTGGTGTTGAAAAGGACTTTGATCCAAAAGTTGTAATGGAGCAGATCCAGTGCAAGCCAAAAACCTGCTCGCCCGGATGGATTGACAAGGTAATTGTTGAGTACAGCAATTTTCAAGTCGTCCGAATATTCATATAGGAAGTTGCAGGCAAGCTCGAGCAGCTCGTTTCCGTAATTCGTGGATCCAGTACCCCAGAAGGAGAATCGGAGGAGCTGAAAAGAAGTAAGTCAATGTCCCAAAAAAGGAACTACAGCTTTGGCACATACTTTCAGCACTTCAAAGACTCGCCCAATGTCACCCTCAGCGGTGGCTGCACAAAGCTCCATGTACCACAAAGTGACATGCATGAAGTGACATAAGGAAACCATGGCTTGATCACCGCCAGAGAAGTTGAGTGCAGGCTGTGCACCAGCTGTTGTTCTTGCACGTTTCTGCTTCTTCTTCAAACGAGGAGCAGTCGCTTCAAAAAAAAAATGAATATGAGTCAAATAGTGCTAGACCAGATGAAGACGGACATAAAATTGTTTCAGGCTCTTCATCAACGGTGATTCGACCACCGGTGTTTCATGGTTCACCATATATATTGATGTCCCGTTCCAGATGTCCCAATGCATCGTCTGCTGCTGCAGAGCACATGTAGCGGTCATAAACAATTGAAGCGAGACCATGGAGCTGCTCGAATGTGCAATCGCTTAAAGGCCCATCTGGAGCAAAATACATGGGGAGAGCGTCAAGCAATTTCGTGTTGCTTGGAGTTACTAAATCGGTCTTCTGCTCGCAAAGGAGGCTAAAATATGTGAGAATAAATCATCGGGTGCAAGAAACAAGCTTACCGCAAAGCATCAAGAACCATACACTCGAAGCGATCCTCGAGGATATGGTGGGCAGGATAGAAGTCGCATTTTTCGTGATTAAACTTCTCGTGTTCCATTGCAACACAATCGTGGTGCAAACCAAAGGTACCCTTCTCGAGATCGGGATACCAGTGCAGTCTGAATATCGCTTTTTGCCAGGCCCACTTCAAATGCCAAAGCTGAATGACTGGAAGTGCCCATTTGTGTTGTTCGTAAGGTGGGTCGGCTTTAGCGGTGTACCGAATGATTTTCCGAATCCGGTCGATACTGAGCTGATCTCCACAAATCATGATCATCCACTTGAATAGAGAGATGGGGAGGATAAAAAGTTGGCCGATGATAAGATTCCGCAAAACGTTGGCCACTCCAACCGTTGTGGACTCGTCAATATTCGTGGGGCGTGCAGTCCGGATTTTGCTTTTGCGAAGGCGTAAACGATGCTTGGCGTGTTTCGTTGTAAATAGTGCTTCGATGGCAGCGCGATGGTGGGAAAGAAAAGGAATGTATTTAAGCCATATCGGGAGGATGCTTCCGGCACCGATTCCACGGATATGCGGCCAGTCAATGTCCTCTTGCATCTGTTTGACTGTCAAGTTAAGCCGTACTTTTTGCTTGATTTTTTCGAGCAAAGGTTCGCTAAGCATGGCCCCTGGAGGGACGTCCTCGAGCTCTATTACTGTCGACGCTGTACCGCTTTTCACCTCGTCTTTACGGCCTAACGTCGCCTGCCAAGCTCGCTGCATTTTGTTGACATTATCGAAAAGGAGTAAAAACCCTGGGCCTAGATCCATGGAAAATGCACCCAGGAGTCGTAACTGAGCCTCCGAATCTGCCGCCAGAACTGTGAGAGTTGCCAGTGTTGTCTGGTATGACACCGTCAGGCCGAGGCGGCACAGCAGAGACACGAGATCTCGATTGGCGTTACATGTAAATGCAAAGAGGCCAATCAGCATTGGGAAAACCAATGCAAATCGGTAACGGAAGTAGAGGAGCACCAGAATTGACACGGTGACAGCCTGTATGATTTTTAGATTATGTAGTAAAATCGAAAATCAAGTGCGCACCTGCCATGGATCACGGCGGCCGATGGGAGTAGCGAAAGGAATTGAGTCGGCAGGAGCTGCAGGCTCATCCTCTTCTTCCTCCGAGTCGCTTCCTGCATCAGGTTGATCCTCGGGTTGTTCTGGTTCCCTACTGCTTTCGCTGTCGGGCAGGGCACCAGAATGAAACGGAAGAGCAGTTGAAAGTGACTGCTCAATCGAAGGCTCCACCTGCGCGTCAGTTTCCAGTGCCCCCACAGCCATTTCCAACTTCAATCGTGAGCGGTAGTTCACTGCGACTGTCGTTCCCATCGCAAAAAGCGACGGAGCAACAGTAGCAATGGTCTCTTCGCTTTGGAGAATGCTCCACGCCGACAGAATCGCGTCCCATCCCCATGGCTCAGAGTTGGGTAGTCGCACAGATCCGTGAGCAGGATCTACAAGTCGATTTGCCTCTTTGTCAGCACGAACAAGAATGATATTCAGCGCCCAATTAATGAGACCATTGCGCGTGCTGTTGAGACCCGGGGGGACGAGGTTGCGATCCATGCGGAGGGATGGGCGAAGGGCATGGCGAGGTAGTGAAAACGAAGGCTCCTCTGCGATCCCCGCGTTCCAGCGCTGCGACTTGACATGATGGAAGATCAAATCGACAATTGCAACGGGATGGTGAGCTGGATTATTTCCGGCCCCTTGCAGAAAAGAAGCAATAGATTTGGAGACACTGAAGCAATAGATTTGGAGACACTGGTGTGCTTCGCATATAGTCGCTCAAACAGGGCAGCAAAAAAGCTGCCAATTGTTGGGAAGCCTGCTTTGCGAATGGCTCGAATGACCACGAGTATGCGATCTTCTGTGGTAACATCATCGATTGGCCATTTAAAAACCCGTTTCTGAACGTGGACGTGAGAAGAGCTCCCTGGAACGATTCCCTTGAACAGATCCCGCCCAAATTCAATGGCCAAGTTGTCCAGCAGAAGACTGAGCTTCTCTGCATCAGTAAGTGGCGGAGGACTGCGCAGCACGGGAGTAGAAGCCATGTGGGCAAAAGGGCTTGGGTAGGCATAGCCATAGTGCGGCGGGGGGTATCCGAACGGTCCTGGGGTCACTGGTGCGAACGGCGAGAAGGCTATCGATGACGATGGAAAGTATTGATTGTGTTGTGGATGTACAGGAGTAGGAGTGCTAGGAGGGAGGGGAAGTAGACCATAGCCATATCGACTCTCATCGGTCCCATGGGCCGAGGGATCTGGATCCTCTGACATCGTCGAGGACGCGACGAGGAGCGCGCAACGACTTAATGACTCGCGTCGTCCCAAAGCGGACAGACGGCTTGTTCTCGGATCACCTCAAATCACCGTTGCCATCATCAAAATGACGACCCTCAGACCTACCCCCGATCAAAGTCCAGACTTTATATCCGTCCTTGGGAACGAGTGTCTTCCCAACGATACGGGATAAAGTCTGGTTTACGAGACTAGGCATCGGGTACTTTTGCGGGCCAATGACCACGACGACAGCCTTCTTCCCAATCCCTACTCCACGCCTCCCTCTGTAGCCGCGTTATTCACTTCATCCAAGCGACGGGCACAGACCATCCAGCAGCATCCAGCTCACCGTAACTTGGAAAACGTTGGAATAGGTGAGATTCGGCATGGTGAGGCTGTTCTCAAGATGGCGGTTTTTCGTATCTCACCAGACGCAGGCTCTGCAGCCGCTTTGAGACGGGCTCGGGAGTAAGTAAAAGTGGACGAAACAGCGTTGTTGCATGCCTTGGGCTCGAGGCCTTGATTTGATATATCTTCTGCAATATCCCGGCGTCCGGACTCCAGAGTATTTACTTCCTGGCAAAGACGGATTTTTTTCACCGTTCGTTGCCCCGAAGGTCTGTCCGTGGTTCGCTGACCTGTACGCTGGCCAGAAGAAAGAATGACAGAACCTGATGCAAGATCTCTTCAGGATACACGACGGAGGCAAGGCCCTAACTGCTTCAAATGGCGCCGGGGCAATTTCTAAACCATCCTGCAGGGACTTTTTAACCTCTGGAAATTGGCTGGAAGTGGGAGCTCAGCAGGCCCAAAGGTATGACCGACTCTGGTAAAGAGGGCATCGGTAAGCACAGCATCGTTGCTGATTGTATTTGCGCTGACCACCTGCAGAGAGACATTTTTACACCCAAGCCCAGATATTTATTATCTGCATTTCAGGGACCCGAGTGTGTTTTCTTCTTGCCTGAATGCACCGACGAGTTGTTGACCTTTTTCTTTGAGATACAACATTTGTCGAGCCGATCCCCGCATTCACGGATTTTAGAATCGCACAAGTATAAGTACATCAACGTATGCGAATGCTCTGCTGCCAACGTCGCGAAAACCCAAGAACAGTACGGCCCAGTTCGTGTCAATAACTATGGATGCAGACCTAACCGTTTTGTAGACCTCATGTTTTTTCAACGCTATCTAGGGCAATAAAGCATCCGTCATCTACCAACCCCATTCACAGGTTTAGCCTGCCTAGACGGTCCATGGTATCTCAGGGATTTCCTCGACGGCGAAGGATCTGGCTGTCGCGTTGTTGTAACGGAGGACATCGAGGGCGCAGGAAAGGGAAGCATAGACGCATACCGCAGGTGTGAACCTGCCGTGCTGTACTTCTACAAAACCGCTAATAACGTCAACGGCACTAAAACCGCCCGAATTCATTGGCGGACAACTTTGCCAGGAAATTCAAAAAGCTCGGTTCTCGCCGCGGGAAAAGGCGTCAGCTGGGGTCCTCTGGCGAGCGTGGGGGTCGTTTGAGCTCAAGGAGTTGCTGCGCTCGGATCGACGCGAAGCCGGCCGGAAAGAGGTGGGGCACTCATGTCGCAAGTCGCTGAATATTCCTAACGAGTATGCCCCGAATCGTTAGGGCGGTCTGTGTTTTGTAAAAACAGATATTTTGTTTTGCTTCGACGTCTGAATTTACCACCTTTACCTGACACAAAATATTGCGCGCATCGGGACTTGTCAAGGATGGCCGTCCCAGCCCGTCGCGAATCTAATTAACTGAAAAAATACATTGCCTCGGTGTTTCTGGCAGTCACTGCATTCAACGGCTTCCTAAAACGGAAGTTGTCTAGTCGGTTCTATACGGCTAGACCGAATTATTAGCGCTTTGATCGCAAGAAGCAGCTGGGGAGTCATGGAACATGGTGGAAGTGAGGTGATAATACGTGGGTAAGTAATGTAGTGAATTTGGCGCTGTCAGCTAACTGTCAGCGCTCAAGGCAACCTCCGATGTTCTTTACCTCCTTGAACTTCGCAACGAGACTCCACAGACACAGATACGCTCGCTATCGAGGCGCGACTTCCTTGTTTTGTTGGGTTTTCGACCGAGCTGCGTTCGAAACACGAAGGATTGTACTTCAACGGGAGGATGTGCGTGAGCGCTCCGCTCGTCGCGATTTATTGCCAAAGGAAAGCATAAGTAGCTGGCGTTCGACCTTGCGTTCGACGTTAACCGAGTATGCAATCGCTCGAATCATCCCGAGTCATCCTGTGCTGATCCGTCAAACACCCTCGGTCTGGCCATCATGGCCGCTTAACCTTGTTCCAATTCAATTGCTTTCTTGAACTTTCAAAGGCTGAATTCAGTGTCGGCAGGTACTTTCAAATGTCTCAACAGCCGTTATGAGGAGACGCTGCCACCCTTTCGCTAATGTGTTGAACATATTGAATATTCCGACTCAAAATTGGTGCTCTTACAAGGCTGCTTCTTGGGCTCTTCTTGGGCGCTCGGCTCCTTAGGCGCTTCTAATACTCCCCCATGCGGCTCAAATCGGACAAAAAATGTACGTTTTGATGTATTCACAATGGCCATCTTTGACGATGGTTCAAGTTGAGAAAAGTCTATTACTCCGACGACTCGGAGTGATCTTTCGGGGAAAGTCAATCCAAAAATGGACGTTACCCGACAGATACTTCCGCTACTTTCCACTGGAACCTCCGGCGGTCTTTGTGTCGCTAAAAATGAAAAAGTCTGATGTTTCGCGCAAAATTTTGCGAAAGCCAAATTTGGTCCAGGACCCGCAAGTTGTCAGGAAATCATGGACTGTGTTCTTAATCCCAGGTTAGCACCGGTACCATATGGCTCGATTAACCATTAGAAGCTCCCACTGCCGTGTTCATTTTTTTAAGCTATATCGTCACTGACTCACCAACAGAAGTCATAGATGCCGAAACCTGATATCTGCTAGTAGACTGCTACCACCGACTCGGATACGTCTGCCGTGAACCAGCCCTCCGGGTCGTATTAGTTCATAAAAGCCCCAGTTTGGTACATCCTGTTCCACCCGCGTTCTGTTTCCCCAATGGCGAAGATTGTACTTTTCATGTTTTGTGCTCTCCTTTGGGCGCATGCCTGCGCTGGTAATTGCTCCCAGATTCTCCATTTACCTTCTAGGGAATGACCACATCTTGCGTAGCTTTCCGCCCCAATTACGGTGGAAACCTCTCTGTCCCTCGCCGTCGGGATGAAAAACCCATCTCCACACCGGCGGCCACCACGGCAACTTTCACCTTCGAAATACCCTTCGACGAGCACGGCTCAAGTTTCTCAGAGTGGATCGGTGTCGTCTGTCTCAGAGTAAACGTTTTCTCGACCCCCCCGCTGCACATTCTTGGCTCACATTCCATTTGGCAGCCGGATCAGATGACTGAGTATGTGAAGATTTCTTTGGGGTTCATTGGTTGCTAACCCTTGTAAACGCCTTACAGAGATGAATGCGAACTTCAGGGTGACGACTGGTTCCAATGCCCCAATCCCGATGTCTCTGGAATCCTAGTTCGAGTGCCTAGTGGGTATCGATTGATAGATATGCGTATACTGACATGCTCTCAGCGTACCTTGTAAATCTACTTCTTGGTATTGTTGTCATGTACAACCCCAATGAGTCGTCCGACGCCGTGTGGACGCAACTTCTCACCGTATATGCTCTGCTTGTCAGCGGGGCAATTGCGATTGCAACCCATGGCATCTCTCGTTTCCACTCAGGACAAACCGTCCTCCTCGTTATGTCGCCACTGGTACGCATTCGCTACAATCGTTGTGTTCACTATTCTGATCTGGCGAAAGTCCATAGCACTTTTCGTTTACGCAATTCTTGGGTTCCTGGGGCGAAGACACAGGCTTGACAATATCCTTTCCGCAGAGCGCAAAAATCACCTGCCCCGAATCCTCGTCGTCATTTTCCCACTGGTTGCCTTTGCGCTTATGATCTTTACGAGCATAGCCCCCGACAATCACTTCACCAAAACAAGTCCGTGCGACTTTCTAGGCGACAAAGGTGCTGGTGCCGCAATAATATACAATTTCCTTTTTATACCTTACGTCGGGGTTGCCATCGTACTGCTTACAATCGTTGCCATCCTGGGGCCCACTGCCGCGGGGGGGCATCCCCCCTCAATAGCGATCATGATCGGGTCTGCTGCTCCGGTTATCCTCGTCACCATCAGCTTCGTCTTTGCCATCATAAGAACTCGGAAGGCGCTCTCAGAGCAATTAAGACAAGAGAAGGGCCAATGGAAGTTTTGGGTTCTCTGGTACGTGTAGCGTTACTTTATATACCGTTCCACTCAGTCGAAGTCGTCTCCAGGAACTTTTTGGGGAGAAGATACCCATTTCTCCACTTTTGCGGCGTGTTCCTGATACCCATGATATACTGGGTCATCGCGAATGAGATGCGGTTGTTGGGCACACCGGACAACATATTCTCGCTTTCTTTTGGACAGGTTCGTCTCCATCTCAGGTTTTGTTCGATGCGTAACCCCGTTCTCAGGTCCTCGCTTCCTTCGTAATTCTACCACCTTTGCTCCAGGTTCTAAAAATGACACCTGCGGCTAGTCGGTGGTTCAGGAATCTCGCGGTGATCCGCCTTCTAACGGGGCGCCAGCGAGAGTTGGTCCTACCCGTCGGCTCACGACAGCAAAATGATGAAATCATTGAAATGGCGTCCTTAACGACTTTGGAGAAGTAGCTAGCCCTGTGATTGTATTCGTCAGAATGCATTAAATGACTACAAATCTTGGTTTACTTGCAATTTATCTGTGTTTACTAGCTCAAACATTCTGAACAATGTTGTGGGCGGGACCTTCTCGATTCTAGTACGACGAGCAAAGGGCTCGTCTGCCCGCAAGTTCTCATCATCTCCACGGCCAGAGAGTCTCATGTTGCGGAGCGCACCAGCCCGCGAACGGTCACCGATAAGTCCAGGTAAAAAGATGAAGAAAAAGTTTTGAGTGCCGAAAGCGGCAGAGGCGTCAAGCTGTCAAGGCGTGCCGTACTCACTTGCGTGAATCGACACCTTTAACCGACCAGCTTATAGAAGCTGTGGGATGTCAAAAAGGCGAAGAGGTTATGTAAGTTTGTGGTTCCACAGAAACGCGTCGTCAAGCTGCAAACTTGTTCATGGCCGAAACCCTCAAGAAAAAAGCGGCTGCCCGAGATCCCCGGACTCTGTAGAAAACTGTTGCAAAAGAGTAATTTGGTTCATTTACTCGACTCTGGCGACAAGGTACGTGCCAACATCACAAGAAATTCGGCAAGGTTTAGGAAACTAACAAGCAGGCATAAAATTAAGTCGTATAATATAAGTGTTGAACTAAATTTATCACAAACAGCCTGTCCACAGCCAGAGTTAAAAACTGCGATTCAGAGAGGGAATTGAGATTGAAACTTGCACCGTCTGAGTGGAATGGAGACCAAAAGCAAACGAGTTGCTGCCCGCAGACTAATGAAGGAGCTTACGTTTTTGCGAACTTCCCTTCCAGTATGCGGATGGCCCTCAGAGAGAGAGAAATCGTCCGTAGCTCGAACGTAGATTTAGAAAGGAGAAAAGAAATGCCCAAGTTCAGGTGCCGCCGCGGAATGCAACTAGAGAAATATAGATTATGGGGTGATTCTTAATGTATGGCCGACTAGAAGCACGGTTGAATAAAGGAAATCCGTCAGCGGCCGCATCGCTGGCCATGAGAACAATGTTTGGCAGGCCACACTACTCCTGTTGGTTCAGTACCTAGCAGAGCTTGAGCAGGAATCTTGCGACAGCATCGAATTTTGATTGGCAAAATAGGAATGAAGCAAAAGCGTAAGGCTGCACGCGTAAATTATCCCATCTAGAGAACGCTCTCCATCGACCTCAGGGAAAATCAGAAGTCAGCGGGAAATAACACCTTTGGAGATCGTGCAGCGGCGAGGTGCATGTGCGTACAAAATGTCCGTCCACAAGTGCAAGTTGCGCGATAGGACGCTGTAGTGTGGGGCGGTGATGACGCGGTTACTCTGGACGGTCGGTCAGGGTGATTCGGCAAGGATGAGAGGTACATGTAAACGGACCTACGACGAATCTGTGAGTCTGCTATAATATTTTGCGGTGGGTGAGACTTGGATGCGATGGGGGAGCCACGCGGATTTAACCAAGAGAGAGTCTAAGTGAATGCGTGAGCAACGGCCAAGACGCGGGTTGACATCGTCAGAGGATTGGGTCTGAGTTTTGTCTGAGTGTGCCAGCCATCGATGCAAGCGAGGTGCTGGATGATGGCACGAGAAGATCTCAAGACTCTGACAGGAGAAAAAGTTGAAGCAGCAACAAGATAAGTCCCTGTCTTACTGCACACTCTTTAAACGAAATTCCAGGCGCTCGAGTCTTGACCTCAAGTCGGTTTCACGTGTCGTTTCTAGCCGTTGAGCCGCCAGTATACATCGGAGGATTACCGGGATAGCCTAGGTCGCCAGGTAGAGCACAGGTCCAGATTTTGAGCCGCGGGGAGGAGAGAGAAAAGGACACGAAGGATTGGACCGGGACGTCCCGTATCATTGCGCAGTCTGCCGAAATCACCCGATCAATGCCGGCATTCCTTCGACCGCAGCGACGACGACGACAAGTCAATTCCCAGATCCCAACTCCTTCCCCTGTAGCCGCGTTATTCACGTTGAGGTCGTGTTCAGGTCGTGGAAGCGCGACGGGCACCGAATAACCGCAACTTGGAAAAGTGAAATAACATGTTATGTAATTCGGGATGGTAAGCCCTCTATTCTTCCATACCCAGCCAAATGTCACCCTGATGTGGAATTACAGGGTTTGGAATGCCCATGAAGGCAGAAGTGGGCGAACCAGGGTTGTTGAATGTCAAGTTGTACTTACTCAGAGCCTTGATGTTTGTATATTCCTGCAATTGCCCCGCGCGGCCCAACCGCAGGCAGATTGTGGGATACGTGAGTATCAGTGGTGCGTTGCGCTAAGGATACATCCGTAACGCGCCGACCCGGATGCTGGCCACAAGGTCCGAAGAAAAACGAGAAGTCGATCGGACAGTTCGTCCCTGCGCGACAAGGGCTTCACAACTTTCAGATATGGCTTAGACGTCAGGAAAGATCTTTTCATAATCATCGTGCGCTGACTGATAGGTTCGTAGGTTGACTGGGAGACCACTACGTTAAATGGGTGCTCCTTGTGCTGTCCACGGTAAAAATGGCATCGGTGAGAGCACAGTCGTTGCTAATCGCGCTCGCTCTGACCACCTGCAGAGCAACCTGTCTCAGACAAGCCCAGATATTTATTATTGGCATTGCAGGGATCCGAGTGCGTTTTCTCTTTCCTGCCTGGATGCATAAACGAGTTGACGTTTTTCTTTGTTTGTTTTCCAGATACATACACGACTTGTCGAGTCGTTTGCCGCATTCACGGAGCTTAGAATCTCACCTGTTGCCAACGTCGCAAAACCCCAAGAACAGTACGGCCCATTTCAATTCAATAACCGTGGATGCTTTTGTAGACCTGATGTTTTTAACGATATCTAGGGCAATGAAGCATCCGTCAACTACCAACCCCACCCACAGGTTTAGCTTGCTTAGACGGTCCAAGACATCTCAGGGATCCTCTCGACGGCCAAAGATCCGATTATCGCGTTGTAACGGAGGACATTGAGTGCGCATTGCGCAGGCAAGGGAAGGATGACCGGATACCGCGAATGTGAGCGTACCGTGCAGCACCTCTACCAAACTGCTCATCATGTTCACCAGATCTTGTGCTGAAACCCTCCCGAATTCATGGGCGGACAACTTTGCGCGGAACTTTAAAACGCTCAACTTCCCGGGAGAAAACGAGTCAGCGCGAGCATGTAGACTGTTCGAGCTTAAAGGTTGCTGCGCTTGGATCGACGCGAAGCCGGAAAGAGGACTAGGTAGGGCACTTGTGTCGCAACTCGTGGAATATTCCTTTCAGCTATGTATGCCCCAAATCTTCAGGGTGGTTTTTGTATTGCAAGGGCAAATACATTTCTTCGCGCCTCCGATCGACGGAATCCCATCTTTCCGAGACATAAAATTAGGCGGACCAGAATCCGGAAACCATGGCTGCTAGTCCCCATCACGAATTCATATAACTGAAATTCCGTTGCGTCGGTCTGGCAATGTGACACGGAGAAATTTCCCTGAACCGGCGCTTGACGCACGTCTGTGCAATCTCCGATTTCTCGGAATATCCAAGAGTCCAGGCTGGATCGCGATTCCATATTCTCGTCTGGCGCATTTAAATCCACGTGTATGCAACCACTACGCAACGGTTCCGTCCGCGCTCTGCTCGGACTGAATTTCTCACGGAAGATAGGCTGGACATCGGGCGCGGTCTGATGGACCGGTTTATACACGATCTGTCTTTGCAGAATATTGGCGGCGCACAAACTAATGCCCACCGTGGTGGGCCTTCTTGCCTCGGCTTAAGAAGTTGAACTGTTTTATGGCACACTGGCACCTGCATGAACTGCTCTCATTTCGCCGCATTTCCATTTTTGTTGCCATGTGTTTGGTTGTCTGCTTGCCAAGCGTGGGAAACGGTTAGCCACTCTGCGCTGCCTCCCCACCCTGCTTGCTCTCGACTCGCCACCATCACCCCGTTCCACCCGCCCATTTCCTCTACCCCGCTAGTAAGCTTGTCTGTCGCTTGTGGCTAACCATCTCTCATGAGTCACCCTCAACCTGAACCGCCAGCTGCCATTACATGAAGTCGCCTACATCGCCGATTCGCCGTGTCCTCGCACTGAGCGAGTCGACTCAGAGTACGTCACATCCAGTAGCTTATAATCTCTTGTTTCTGACTCCTCTTCACAGGGCGGGAGGTGTGTGCGCTGTCCACTCGTGGGGTATAACGCTCACCGCAATCTTCAAGGTCAACCACTGCATCAACGGTTCTCCAATGCCGACGGTCTGCCTGTCGTTCACAGCGAACAAGATGTACATCCTTCTCATCAGTTCCCGTTCCCACAAACTCATATCTGTATTCAGTATCTTGCCGGCGGCCGTGTGATTCCACAACTCGGAGAACCTACAGTACGTCGCCTTCGTATCTATGCCGCTAACCATAGACGTTTCAGGGACGTCTCTGATTGGTGACGACTGGGTGCCCCGCCCGAACCCCCCCAGGTACCACGTGGGCCTTTGTCTATCCAGAAGGAGAGCGCTGGTGACTGCATCATTCAGGGCTCGCCTCCAGGGGATCCTTTATGGAGCCCTGGGGAGGACGATGATCCTGCGTTAAATGCTTTCACGCGAGTGCGTTTCACACGCTCCTTAGGCCGAGATTTGAATTTATTCGAATCGAAGACGCTGACCGAAACATTGGTGTCCCTCTGGATTGCTACGCCGAGCGAGGTTGTAGGGCGGGCAACGCTCCAGGTCCGATCCATCGCCAAACCCGACTCCAAGCCCAGCATATCTGTGACTGGGTATGACGCGACCGAGTACGTCCTCTTTTACGTCCTGGCTTTGCTCAGATACTAACAATTCGTCGCTACCTCACAGAATCTGAGGTACGTCCGCTACTCATTGATCATGTACTATGCTAACAATATTCCAGGTACATCCATTGTTCGACCACTTGGTGAAGAGTGGGCGTCCCATCCGAACCCCCTCAGCTCTCAATGGGCCACGCTACCAGAAGGGAAACAGGAGACGATTGAAGCGCACGCGACTGCTTCCAGGCAACCTGTAGTGGGAGTCAGGGAATGTCTTGACCGCGTAACAACACCATTCGGGCAACCTGCTTGTTCTAGTTCCCTAGGGAGAGACACGGGCTTGCCTGAGTCAAAGACCCCGATTGGAAGCGCCTGGGTTCCCGAGCGCCACTGAGCGAGGTCGTAGGATGGTCAACGTACCAGGTCTGAACCATCACCACACCCCCAGATTCGCTGTGGGACGTCGCCGAGTACGTCGCCTTTTTCTAATTTGTACCCTGATGCTAAAGATCTTCCTTTTCTTCCCAGCACCCGAGGTGCGTACGCTATCCACTCATCCTATAGTACACTGACCGTTTTCCAAGGTACATGCATTGTTCGACAATCGGTGAATAATGGGCGTCTGTCCGAATCCCCCCAGCTCTCAATGGGCCATACCTACCAGCAGGAAGAGCGGTGACGTCGGGCTTGTGAGCGTGGCTGCCTCCGGACAACCTGTAGTGGGCGTCAGGGATGGCTTGACCATGAAATAACACCCTTCGTGCGACCTGCACTCTTTTCCACGCTTCCTAGGGCGAGACTCGAACTCGTTCGGATCGAAGACCCCGATTGGAGGTCCATGGTATCCCGAGCGCCACTGGGCGAGGTCGTAGGACAGTCAACGCTCCATATCGGATCCCCCACCCAAAACAACGGTCATGACTCGCTTTCGCTGGGCGGGACTAGAGGGCGGACGGGGAGCTTTTGCCGAGTTTGAATCTTACTTACATTTCTCCGTCGTCTTTGGATTTCGTTCTTTTTCTCCCGATTCCCCTTCGGATCATTCGTAGATAGTTCCCGAGCGGGGATTTGCATTCCTGGCATCCGCTTGACGTGCGGCTCGGGCTGGAGACCTTTGGGTCGACTAAGCGTGCCAAATATGCGTTTGTAATTTTGACAGTCTCTCTCAATACAGTTTTATGTCGGGAAAAACATACGGCAATCTTCTGTAAATATTGGGCTTGTCGTTGTGTACAACTGATCAAGTCCAGCGAACCCGACGTTCCCTTGGGTTGAGATGTGAAATATCAACGCAACGTTTTCTCCGACCTGTATTTGCGGTTAGGTGAATCTGGTCTAAGTGGGTATGTATGTGCTGTTAATCGTAACGTAGACGAATGCAGAGAGATCATCGCGGTGCGAAGTAATGATTGAATGGGAGAGGAGTTTTCATGAGGGATGAAACAAGAAGGCGCAAAAAAATGGGAATTACTCAAAGTACGAAGTATCGTCTGAGTGCTAGCCAGCGAGCCCGTCTCGCGACTCGTATATACGTCATATCGGTGAGTGATGTCGGTAATTGACGTCGTGATAGATGAAGCTCCTCTTGGAGAAGACAAAGGGGCGTGGAAGGAGGCGTAGAGAGTGGGCGGCGGGGCTTTGGCGTTTCGCAGAGGTGCGAGTATCCCACCTGCTTCAGCGCCCTCAACGGTGCGCCGCATTTTGCGATGAGCAGCTAGATCGGTCGATCTTGTCGATAGTTAGGCATCCCAGACTCGTGTCGGACGCGCGCGTGCTGGCTCGGGTATTTATGTACTGAGCTCGCTGTTCGAGCACAGGAAACAGTTCGCTGCAAATGCGGGTGTGGACAGCGCTATGCTTGGATCTTTGGAGTTGAAGCATGACCGCGGTTGTGGAGCGAGGTTTCGTCAGGATCCAGTCGCTGCTTCCTGCGCAGCTCGTCTGAAGACCTGAACAGGCAAAAGGCCAGCGAGAGAAGTTGTCATTCAGGGAGAAGTACGAGGATGTGGATGGGAGATGTCCCTGCTATACGACACGATTATTCGTCGAAAGGACGCTCTTTCTCTCGGATGTATCGAGGTACTTTGAGAGCACGTCGTCCAAGTGCTAAAACGTGAAGCCAAACACACTCCTTCTGCATGGAGCCGTCCTGAGACGCTAAGCCAAAGACAGAGGCGACTCGGGGGAACGACGATGACAGTATTGCTGCATCCCGAAAATTCGGCCCACACGCAATAAGAGGGCGAGTATCGAGGCTGAAGATGTCAAGTAGAGCGTGGAACTCCACTGCGTAGATGCCGCCCCGGACATTAGCACAAACGGGTTACTGATCCCGTAAACGGACTCGATTGTCTCTGGAGCGTGTGCGGATTATATGTAGCCGAAGTCAATCGCAGCGAGGAGTGAGGAGGGATGTTAGTGGAAGAGACTCGACTTCGTCCCGTCACGAACGCAAATTCGCCGCCAAACGCGATACTGGGTTAGGCTTTGCTCGGTATGAGTGAGATGAGTGCCGTGGGTGGATCAAGCAACGATACTGGGAGAGGTTCACAACGATGGGGTGGAAGCAGGCATATCCGAAGAACGTTTCTGAAACGCGCGACTAGTTGGGGGTCGTCGAGTACTGCGATGAGGGATGTGCTGAGCGAGGTCATCCGTGCCGCCCAGCTGCTCAGATTCCCCCAGACCAATCTTCTCTCAGTTGCCGCGGTGGAAGACCCGCGTTCTCAGCGAGGCGTGTCACGAAACGTCGCGTTCGAAGACCGTTTCTTAGTACGCACTTGAGGGCCTTGCAAAGTCGTTACCATCGCGCATAACAGCAGAGCTATGTCCCAGCAGAGAATGGCTCTAGGAATCGTCGGCCTGACACTACAAGCGCCTGGTGATATGGCTGCCAATGAGCTGGCTTAGAATGTATCGGCGGCAGCCAGCTATGGCAGCAGTGGCTTCCGTGTTGCGAAACGACGCAGGGCTGGTGAAGCACCGATGTTCGCGCGAGTAGATTCGTGACTTCATTCCGCGCTTTCCGGTTCGAAAATGTCTGGGAACTGCAGAGAATGCTAGGTAAGCAGTTGGTCTTGACGAGAGGAAAGCATACATGCCTATCCCTTACGTGGCGGGAATGCCGAGACATTGCCACCATTATACCGGGCTCGTCGAGGAGGGGTTCTTTCGCCATACCCTGCCCTTCGGACAGAAGATGAAGGTTTTTTTCTGCGGGGCAGGTGCCGTGAGATATCCACCGCCGTTGATGTGACAGAAAGTTTGGTGCTTTTCGAGCCTCGATGGGGTGAGCCATTGTCCTCGACGAAGCCTGTAAACTGGTTAGTAACAGTATTTAAGCTCCTTTGGCAGGGATTACGAACGGTGATGAAAATGAGTACGATTTAGGGGGGCGGAGAGGACCGAGAGAAGGGGTAACTTGCAAACTATGGGGGCGAAAGCCGTCCACTTTTAGGCCTCTGAGCCTGTCGAAGACTCCATGGAGGCGAGGATCGATGCCGAAACTGGTCCAGCGAGACTGTTAGATTCGATAGGGTATCGTCATCTTTATCCGAGCGTCGCCGACCGAAGTCTTGGCGAGTAGTGCCGTTTCCACGAGGTCTGCGCAT
Organism: Mycena crocata; assembly: GCA_029281795.1. Taxonomy (NCBI): domain Eukaryota; kingdom Fungi; phylum Basidiomycota; class Agaricomycetes; order Agaricales; family Mycenaceae; genus Mycena; species Mycena crocata. Next base: position 49,826 of record JARJCP010000218.1, on the reverse strand, counting down.
GCATCATTGTGAGGACATCGATGAAAGTCCTGAGCTTGAGCGGTTGGTCATCGTGGTGTCTGGAAAAGGGCTTGGAGTCAGTCGAGACGAACGGGGCAAAGAAAGCCCGGACCAATCACATCGCATGAAATTTTGATTCACATCTCTGCCTTTCCTCCTGACGACCATGTGCCCACCAGGATCCTGCCCTAGTCTCCCCTGCACCCCCCAGCCCAGAATGCGACACCGGAGCCACGTCGTGGCACGACGCTGCCGCTCGTTACGGTGAGCTTCTCGGTTGCCACGCCTTCCGCCCGAAATTTCGGATGGGAAGCCTCAATATTCATGTCGACAATGGGTCTTGATTTTGAAGCCACCATCGGGAACGCAGATGTTTTGGAGTTGGAGGTTTATTCAAGGTCCGTCGAGTGTTCACCCTGTATCGTAGGGGCTCAGCAGAAGCCTCGCCGCCACCACATGGATCAGGGACTGACTTACGAGGATTCTTTGTTCTGCGGCAGGTAACGAGCACCGGTAGAGAGAGTAGGTCGACCGATTGTGCGCTTGCTACACAGATGCGTGTCCTTGAAAGCCCGGACGCCAACGTGGGATGGGAGCATGACCTTCAACGTCGGCTGGCTGCCACAGTTCCTCGTCGTCGAGCAACGACATCCGCTGCTCCTACTATCCAAGGACGGCCTCTGTTGTGATGTTGACGACGACAAGGTAGGGATTGGCCCTGTATCTGAGGTTAGTCCGATTTGCTCGCGAAAACACGAGTCAGCGACCATCTTCAAAAGCGAAAACGATCGCTTGGCGCCAGTTTTCTACGCCTGTACCTGCGGGCCTGGCTTCAGTTGTTTGCTTCACACCGAAGAAAGACAACGCAACGCACAAGAAGTGTTTCCGAAAGCTTTTGAGCATCGACGCCAGAGCTCCACTGGCTTGATCGATGCGAGCTATGCATTTCTGCATTTGGCTTGTGAGACGGAGGGATGCTATTATGAACGTCGAGCGAACCCGCACTTATTGGGAGATTCAGTGGAGATGCTCAGATGCAGAAACCGAGCCGAGAATTTGCTTGAAATTTGCGTCGAAAAATCGGAAGTCCCGCAAAAATCCCGAGCCCACGACGACGCTGCGTCTTGAAGATTTGCTGACAATTCGGAGCGGGTATATGACTCTCCAGGTGCTGCGTGAATCCCGGTGAAGCTTTGCAGAGGCAACCATCAGGTTTGTGTGCGCATGTATTTTCTCCAGCGCGACGCCGTTGAACTCGTTTTGACCTCAGGATTTTGGTCCCAACGACCTCAAAACGCTCCCAAACGCTCCCAAGATATTTCCAGAAGCAAAATCGGTCTGGAGCTTTGCATGCGGCTGAAATCATCCATTATTTAAACAGCTGAGCGTCCGTCCGGTTCAATATCGCAGGAAACAGGTTGGAATACTGCTCGTCGGTAACTGACCGGGAATCTGTGCCCCCCGGCCGTTTGCGGAATGAGAATGAACACAAAGCTAGCTGATCATCGGTTTCCCCGATGCAAACATGCTCATCAAACTTGATTTCTAAGTCAGGGTTTGCGCCAGGTCATTCATTTCATCGACACCACCTCACAATTATCCAGGCGGCCGGCTTAAAGGCATAACCCGTGGCTTCGTGCTCAGGTATCCATCCTGCTGGCTCAGATGTGACGCCCGCTTATCATTTGTATCACAAGGAGAGTCCAAGCGCGTTTTTTCCCTTGTTCAATATACCAAGGAGATTTCGACGGAACGCTGCAAATACGTGATCGGAGGAGTTGACCACTGCCTTGACCAAGCCTATGACGGCTCAATGCCATGTGCTTCTACCTACTGATATCATGCTGAAACGGTGCGAGGCCTTGCCGCCTCCGTCGCCAAAAGCATCTAACAACGTTCAAGTTAATGCTCAGGCTGTCTGGCCACACACGGCTCGGTTTGTACGCCTTGCAGGTTCCGACATTTTCTAGGCCAATGTTCCGCAGCGGATCCAAACATCTCCGGAGGTCGGCATCACATTGTGTAAGCTCTTTTCAAGGAGCAGTCGGCTGCCTGAACCATCACATAGCTCAGTTGAACTTCAACGTGCGACAAGACGATGGTCAATTTCTGCAGAAGTGAGCGTGAATGCTATCCTTTTTACTGTTCATGCTAATCATGTGCCCCTGAAGGTGCTCCGACAGAACCTAGCGCGGGACGTCAATCCCTATCCTCTCGATTATCGGCGGGCTCAACATGAGCTCTGACGGAAGGCGTCGACTCGGCAGGATATTCCGATCCCGGACAACGGACGGGGTGTTTGGCGTACAATTGGACGACACAGGCATGAACATCAGCGGGGACAGACTCTGAAGTACATTCGTATGTTCGTTCGCGCAGGAGGTCCCCTCTTCAGATGCTCCTCATCGTTCGATTTTAGGACACGCCCCGAAGCATACAGGTGGGCGGACTCTCATTTGGCAGAAGGAAATAGTGGGGGCCCAGAGTTGCAATGGATGGATGCTACAACTGTGTGCGACTCGAAAATCCCCTAGACGCTGTTGCTGTGTATTTAATGAGAACTATGCCAGTTTCTACTGAGTGTCTTCAAAATATCTATGCTGCCGGTCTGGTCCTGCGGCAAATCCGGATGAGATCCTTTGCGCAGCGGCAACGCGTGGCCTGCACTTGGCCTGTAAACTATCCCGACGAATCTTTCAAAGTTCGTTAAACTGCACGGGTGCACATCGCACGGCTTTTATTTAATATTTTCTGTTGGCATGTATTTGGCTGTTTGCTTGGAACCTGTTTTCGCTCTGTTTGGTGACTTTGAGTCACTTTCGGAACTTTCTGTCAGCCGCACTGCACACAGCTTGCTCTCAACTCCCACCATCACCCTATCCCTCCCGCCCATGTCTTTTCCTTCACCAGTAAGTTCGTCTGTTCATTGTGGCCAGCCCTCTCTCACGAGTCACCCTCAATCTGAACCACAGCACCTTCAAGTTATCTTGTCTCCTCGCCGCACTGAGCGGATCGAGTCCAAGTGTGTCGCATCCAGTGGCTCATAATATCTTTGATTCTGACTTTTCTCACAGGGCGGGAGGTCCGTTCGCTGTCAATTCATCGGGTATAACGCTCACCTTTCAAGGCACTCCATCGGAAGGTTATTCAATGTCGACATTCTGGGTGGTGTTCATAGCGAACGAGGTGTAACCGCTCTCCTCGTTAGTTCCTATCCTCGACTGACCTGTGTCTGCAGTCAGCAACTTCTCGACTCCCATACGAATGGACTGCTTTGGTACGTAACCTTCTAGCTCGCCTCGCTAACCCCACATGTTTCAGGAGCTCGCTCGACTGGTGAGGACTGGGCGCCCCGCCCGAACCCCCTCAGGTACCACGTGGGCCTTTGTCTATCCAGAAGGAGAGCGCTGGTGACTGCATCATTCAGGGCTCGCCTCCAGGGGATCCTTTATGGAGCCCTGGGGAGGACGATGATCCTGCGTTAAATGCTTTCACGCGAGTGCGTTTCACACGCTCCTTAGGCCGAGATTTGAATTTATTCGAATCGAAGACGCTGAACGAAACATCGGTGTCCCTCTGGATTGCTACGCCGAGCGAGGTTGTAGGGCGGGCAACGCTCCAGGTCTGATCCACCACCGAACCGAAATCAAAACACACTCAGCATCAACTATACCTGGCATGTCTTCCGCTTGAACACATCCGTCCCAAGCCAATTTTTTTTCACATTGACAGATGCGAGTTTTAATGCATCGCGACCTCCACGATAGGCTGCGCGTCCGCCGAGCAGAATCAGAGGGGGACGGGGAGTCTTTGACGTGTTTGGACACTAGCTACATTTCCCTTCCCCCTTTTGGATCCCGTTCTTTTTCTTCAAATTCCTCTTTGGACCGTTCGTAGACACTTCCCGAACGGGGATTCGCATTCCTGGCATCCGCTTGTCGTGCGGTTCGGGCTGGAGACTTTCGAGTCGACTAAGCGTGCCGAATATGCATTTGTAGTTCAGCAGCGTCAATATATATTTTTTCAGTCAAAAACATGCGGGGACTTGGTAAGATGAGAATGTTTCCAAGACATTCCAGGCTTTAGTAATGGTTATTGATTGTTGAATGTCAAAGAATTTCGCGGTTCACAGCCCCGGAGTGAAACGTTTGCATTGTTATTCGGCTGGAATAGTGTGTGGTTGGGCATGAGGAGATACAGTTGTATGCTAAAACTAAAAATCGGGATCGAGGTCTACATCCATGCTGTCATAAAATAAATCAATGAACGTCGGGACCCGGTGCGGGCGAGGGAGCGGAAGGACGGGTCCTCAAATGTTGCACGTCGATGGGAGTCGATCAACAAAGATCTCGCAATGCGCAACGACCCTAGGCGTTCGGACTGGGTCGACTGCTTAGCATCAAGTGCAGGCACAAAAAAGAAACACGTACCCGGGGCCTTGGCCTTTGGCTTACGCCGCGTGGTCTGCAACTGGATAAGCAACGCGCGGGTCAACCAGTGGCGTGCGCGACTTACCAGCTTCTTGTCTTTCTCGACCGCCACAGGTACAGTCGAGGTAGCGGCCTTGCGCCGGAATAGAGGTTAGTGGACGTTCAAAAGTGTGTGAAGAAAGTAAATTTACCGGCTTATTCGTTACATCTGCAAAGAAGGAAGCGATGAGTGGCAGACAAATCTGACGAGCACATTCAACATACCAGCCAGTGGCGTCATAGCCTCGGGATTCTTGCCTGCAAGACGGGGAATCAGGGGCGCTATACACATCGCAATGAGAGGGACTGACCACCCTTCCGACCGCCGGTGCGAACCGCCACCAACTGGGCACGCGTGGTGAGGAGCAGCGGCCTGGTGAACTTGGCCTTGAGGTCCCTTCGAACGGAGTCAATATTATCATCGAGACGCTAGAGGCAAACATACAGTGATTTGACGGCAGCCTTGGCGAGTGGCCGAAAGGCAATCACAAACCAGGGCCGAAATCGGCGGAGCCCAAGGTTGCCAGAGACCAACATGAATAGGCCAACGAACAGCGCGAACGCCGACCCCACCGACGGCGCGGCCATCCCAAAGAAGGGGCTCGGCTCCTGGTCCTCGTAGTCGCCGGTGTCGAGGAGCAGTCTCGCCGATGTCGCAGAGGAGACAAGGACACCGCACAGTTGCTGGTATATCAAGGTTCGGCGAATATACAGTGGGTAGAAGTTGGAATCACCGACCTCGTGCACGTCATCCGTCTCCGGCCGCTCATCATACAGAACTTGCTTGGCGAGGCTGTAAATGGTTGATTTTCCGAGGATCCCGATGGCGGAGAGGTGCTTGGGGAGGGCGGCGTGGCCAGCGGCGGGCATGCGAGGGAGGTTACCGGCCTTCTTGTCGTATGTAGACCGGTCAAATGTGGAGAGTACCGCGCGTTGAGCACGGTCGACGAGGGTTGTCGTGGCCTTGGTGGTTGCTCTAGGCATCGGCGCAATATAAATATAAAATCGTGAACAGATCGTGAAGGTGAAAGGAAGAGAACCGTGGGGAACACGTGCCACTTCGGGGCATTAAATACTACGAAAAGTTACATAGAAAAGTCGTATCTGTAGAAGTCTAAGAGCACATGGGAAACTAAATAGTAAATGGACCGTGGCGAGCAACACTGTACATAGTCCCTCTCCCAGCGACCTCATCCGAGACGGTTCGGGTGGGCAGAGTCGGCACTTGCATTGAACTTTGAGCACACACACAAACCCGCCATAGCCATAGACTATCGGGAAGCTCCATTGCAAGGCATCAGTTGGGACCCGACTCGGATGAGTGAATGCCGGTGTGCAAGCTGTCCAGGCCCGCCTCAGAAACCCACCGCATTCCTTTGAGGAAGCTCATTTCGTCGTATGACATATCACGAGCTCTCCTTCAAGTTCAGAGTGTACATGAGACTTCGTAGTAGGCATCGTCAACTGAGATCGTACCGTTTGACGTCGAAGGATGTTTGCGACGATATCAAGCGCCTGCTGGCCATCTTGTGTCTGTGGCAGTTGTTGAGCGTTTTCGGCAACAATGGGAATACTGGTGGAAGTCAACATGCGAATCCCAAGCAGAGTTGTGTGGCTCACAAAATCTTTTCTGCTGCTGCTTGTATATCCATCAATACGTTGTCGAGATTCTCATCCATCCAGTCTTCGCAGACCTGAGGGTCGACATGCCCCATGAGGGAGCCGACTGCCGCACAGAAATACCCATCTGACTCTGCAGTGCTGTCGCTCGCTTTTTCCAGAGCTTGAATGAGAGGCCCCGGCAGTGTCTGAGCGATGTAAGTTACTTAAGTAGCATTAGACATCATGCTCAATGTACACACCTGGAGCAGGGAATCCATAGAATCGCAGACGTCCAACTTGCTAAGAATCTGGCAGAGGCGAACCTGTAGGAAGGTTTCAACTGCAGCACGACCCAAGTTGCGAAGCTCATTCTCGTTTCCCTGTCCCGCCACGAGTTTTTTGGCTGCGCCGTTGTGTGTACTTTGGGATTTTTCAATGGAAATACAGCCTGCATCGAGGAGGGCGGCGTGGGCAGCTGCGGTGGGGATTGAAGAAGACATGAGAGGAATATTTTGCCTTCTCCATCACTCCCAGGACTGCGAATTAGGCAATACGCCGACGACTCAAAAGACGCGCTCACAATGCGAGAAATGGCACCAACGAATACTCACTGCATCGCTTCCAAACTTCCCCGTCTTCATCCCTCATTCATCCTGTACTCTACCCATCGCCCCAGATCCGTGCACGTAAGAAGAAGACGAGACGGGAGTCGCCTGCTATTGCGGCATCAGAGCCATTGTCTAACGTCGTAAGAACGACAACATCGAAGTGTGTCTCCTTCTGTTCAATTCGTGTCCAACCATATCTAATCCCTCCGCAGCCTCAAATCTCACGGAGCGGCACATCGTCTGTCCACCGCAAACCCAGTCAATTCGGGTTCAAGTTCAATGCAAGTGCCGACTCTGCCCACCCGAACCGTCTCGGATGAGGTCGCTGGGAGAGGGACTATGTACAGTGTTGCTCGCCACGGTTCATTTACTATTTAGTTTCCCATGTGCTCTTAGACTTCTGCAGATACGACTTTTCTATGTAACTTTTCGTAGTATTTAATGCCCCGAAGTGGCACGTGTTCCCCACGGTTCTCTTCCTTTCACCTTCACGATCTGTTCACGATTTTATATTTATATTGCGCCGATGCCTAGAGCAACCACCAGGGCCACGACAACCCTCGTCGACCGTGCTCAACGCGCAGTACTCTCCACATTTGACCGGTCTACATACGACAAGAAGGCCGGTAACCTCCCTCGCATGCCCGCCGCTGGCCACGCCGCCCTCCCCAAGCACTTCTCCGCCGCCGAGATCCTCGGAAAATCAACCATTTACAGCCTCGCCAAGCAGGTTCTATATGATGAGCGGCCGGAGACGGATGACGTGCACGAGGTCGGTGCTTCCAACTTCTACCCACTGTATTTTCGCCGAACCTTGATATACCAGCAACTGTGCGGGGTCCTTGTCTCCTCTGCGACGTCGGCGAGACTGCTCCTGGACACCGGCGACTACGAGGACCAGGAGCCTAGTCCCTTCTTTGGAATGGCCGCGCCGTCGGTGGGGTCGGCGTTCGCGCTATTCGTTGGTCTATTCATGTTGGTCTCTGGCAACCTTGGGCTCCGCCGATTTCGGCCCTGGTTTGTGATTGCCTTTCGGCCACTCGCCAAGGCTGCCGTCAAGTCGCTGTACGTTTGCCTCTAGCGTCTCGATGATGTTATTGACTCCTTTCGAAGGGACCTCAAGGCCAAATTCACAAGGCCGCTGCTCCTCACCACGCATGCCCAGTTGGTGGCGGTCCGCACCGGCGGCCGGAAGGGTGGTCAGTCCCTCTCATTGCGATGTGGATAGCGCCCCTGATTCCCCGTCTTGCAGGCAAGAAGCCCAGGGCGACGGCGCCACTAGCGGGTATGTTGAATGTGCTCGTCAGCTTTCCCTGCCACTCATCGCTGGTTTTTTTTTTTTTTTTTTGCAGACGCAACCAACAAGCCGGTAAATTTCCTTTCTTCATATAGTTTTGACCATCTAGTAACCTTTATTTCGGCACAAGGCCGCTGCCTCGACTGTGTCTACGGAGGTCGCCGAGTATGAGAAGCTAGTAAGTCGCGGGTTACTAGTTGACACACGCGTTGCTCATCGAGTTATAGGTGAAAAAGCCGGCCCGAAAAGCGCAGGTCTCTCTTCCAGTGCCAGGTATATATGCTTTTGTTTTCTAGTTCATAACGGACGCTAAGTATTTAACCCAGTCCGGACTCGAAGGGTCGTCGAAGACCACCCCATCTACCCCGACCGCCTTCCATCAACCCAGTATATTTGATCCTTCACCTTCACATCGAACCGCACAACGTTCTTTCCATACGCTCCTTGTCTTAGCTACACATGAACACTGTGATGACGATCCCATCCTCATACGAGACATGCATCACAAACGATTTATTTACCACTGTAGCTGTATAACAACATGAACTGTAACACACTGCCAAATCCCGGAGCCCTTGTTTGATGTGACGCGATTATCCAGTCCGTCTCAATGGTTATCGCACACGAGTAGCAAATGGTGGTCGAATTCAGTACTCAACGCACGATTTTCAATTTCTTTTTGACAAGTCTCCATGTGTTTCCAACTTGAAAATTACATTGACATTACAAATGCATATTCGACACGCTTAGTCGACTCGAAAGTCTGAAGCCCGAGCCGCACGTCAAGCGGATGCCAGGAATGCAAAACCCCGCTCGGGAACTACCTACAAACGGCGCAAGGGGGTTTGAGAAAAGTGAACGGGATCCAAAAGGGGGAAAGGGAAGTGTAACTAGGGTCCAAACTCGTCAAAGACTCCCCGTCACCCTCTGATTCCTGCCCAGCGGACGCGCAGCCAGTCATGCAGATTGCGATGCAGTAGACTCGTATCTGTCAGGGCATAAAATCAGTATGGGACAGACGCCTTCAAACAAAAGACATACTCGCGAATGAAATCGGTGATGCCGGCTGCGCTGAGCTGGGAGGGTGGTGGATCAGACCTGGAGTGTTGCCCGCCCTACAACCTCGCTCGGCTTAGCAATCCAGAGGGACACCAATGTTTCGGTCAGCGTCTTCGATTCGAATGAATTCAAATCTCGGCCTAAGGAGCGTGTGAACGGCACTCGCGTGAAAGCATGGAACGCAGGATCATCATCCTCCCCCGGTCTCCCTAAAGAAGCCCTGGAGGTGAGCCCTGAACGATGCAGTCACCAGCGCTCTCCTTCTGAATAGACAAAGGCCCACGCGGCACCTGAGGGGGTTCGGGCGGGGCACCCAGTCGTCACCGGTCGAGCGAGCTCCTGAAACGTGTGGGGTTAGCGACGTGGGCTACAAGGCTACGTACCAAAGCAGTTCATTCGTATGGGGGTCGAGAGATTGCTGACTGCAGACATGGGTCAGTCGAGCATGGGAACTAACGAGAAGAGCGGTTACACCTCATTCGCTGTGAACACCACCGATAATGTCAGCATTGAATAACCTTCCGATGGAGTGCCTTGAAGAGGTGAGCGTTATACCCGATGAATTGACAGCGAGAGGACCTCCCGCTCTGTGAGAAAAAGTCAGAATCGAAAATATTATGAGCTACTGGATGCGACGTACTTGGAGTCGATCCGCTCAGTGCGGCGAGGAGGACAAGATAACTTGAAGTAATGGCAGCTGTGGTTCAGATTGAGGGTGACTCGTGAGAGAGCGCTGGCCACAATGAACAGACGAACTTACTGGTGAAGGAAAAGACATGGGCGGGAGGAATGAGGTGATGGTGGGAGTTGAGAGCAAGCTGTGTGCAGTGCGGCTGACAGAACGTTTCGAAAGTGACTCTGTTTTTGCTCTGTTTGGTGACTTTAATTACAAGCAAACAGCCAAATACATGACAACTCAAAACGGAAATAAAATGGCCGCGCGATGTGCACCCGTGCAGTTTAACGACCTTTGAAAGATTCGTCGGGATGGTGTTCAGGCCAAGTGCAGGCCCCGCGTTGCCGCTGCACAAAGGATCTCATTCGGATTTGCCGCAGGAAGAGACCGGCAGTATAAATCTTTTGAAGGCGCTGAGTTTGCGCTGAGTAAAACTGGCCTACTTATTGATTGAACAACAGCAGCGTCTAGAGAATTTTGGAGTCGCACAAAGTTGTGGCGTCCATCCCTTGCAAGTTCTGGGCCCGCACTCTTTTCTTCTCCCAAATGAGAGTGCGCCCACCCGTATGCTTCGGGGCGTATCCTAAAATCGAACGCTGAGGAGCATCTAAAGAGGGGACCTCCTGCGCGAAGGAACATACGAATGTCCTTCAGAGACTGTCCCCGCTGATGTTCACGCCTGTGTCGTCCAATTGTACGCCAAACACCCCGTCCGTTGTCCGGGATCGGAATATCCTGCCGAGTCGACGCCTCTCTTCAGAGCGGTCATGTTGAGCCCGTCGATAATCGAGAGGATAGGGATTGACGTCCCGCCCTAGGTTCTGTCCGAGCACCTTCAGGGGCACATGATTAGCATGAACAGTAAAAAGGATAGCATTCACGCTCACTTCTGCAGAAATTGACCATCGTCTTGTCGCACGTTGAAATTCAACTGAGCTATGTGATGGTTCAGGCAGCCGACCGCTCCTTAGAAAGAGCTTACACAATGTGGTGCCGACCTCCGGAGATGTCTGGATCCGCTTCGGAATATCAACGACTAGAAAATGTCAAGGCGGACAAACCGAGAGGTATGTGGCCAGATAGCCTGGAAATCCATTTGAAAGTCGTTAGATGCTTTTGGTGGCGGATGCGGCAGGTCTCGCACCGTTTCAGCAGGGTATCAATAGGGCGAAGCACTTGACATTGAGTCGGTATAGGCTCGGTCAAGGCAGTGATCAACTCCCTCGATCACGTATCTGCAGCGTTCCGTCAAGATCTCCTTGGTATATTGAACGAGGAAAAAAACGCACTTGGATCCTTGTGATACAAATAATAAGCGGGTGCCACATCTGAGCAAACAAGATGAATACCTCAGCACGAAGCCATAGGTTATGCCTTTAAGCCGGCCGCCTGGATAGACATTGTGAGTTGATGTAGATGGAATGACCCGGCGCAAACACTGACTTGGAAACCAAGTTTGAAGAGCTTGTTTGCATCGAGCAAACGGATGATCAGCTGGATTTCTGTTCACTCCCATTCCCCAGACGGCCGGGGTGCCGAGATTCCCAGTCATTTAGCGACGGGCAACATTTCAAGACGTTTTCTGCGATATTGAACCGGACGGACGCCCGGTTGTTTAGAAAGGGGACGATTTCAGCCACGTGAAAGCTCCAGACCTATTTTGCTTCTGAAAATATCTTGGGAGCGTTTGGGAGCGTTTTGGGGTCGTTGGTACCAAAATCCTGAGGTCAGAACGAGTTCAACGGCATCGCGCTGGAGAAAATACATGTGCACACAAACCTGATGGTTGCCTCTGCAAAGCTTCACCACAATTCACGGAGCACCTGGAGAGTCAGATATACCCGCTCCGAATTGTCAGCAAATTTTCAAGACGCAGCGTCGTCGGCTCGGGATTTTGGAGCTTCCAATTTTTCGGCGCAAATTTCAAGCAAATTCTTGACTCAGTCTTTGAACCTCCAAGGCTAAGACTCTCAACAAGTGCGGGTTCGCTCGACGTACACAACAGCATATCTCCGTCTCACAAGACCAATGCAGAGATTGCTAGCGCGCAGCGATCAAGCCAGGGGAGCTCTGGCGTCGATGTTCGAAAGCTTTCGAAAACCTCTCAGTGCGTTGTCTTTCTTCCGTGTGACGCAAACAACTGAAGGCAGGCCCGCAGGTACAGGCTTGGGGAACCGGCGCCAAGCCATAGTTTTTGCTTATGAAGGTGGTCTCTGACCGTACGTTCGCGAGCAAATTGGACTGACCTCAAATACAGGGCCAATCCACGTCTGCTCGTCGTCAGAATCACCACAGAGGCCGTCCCCGGATAGTAGGAGCAGCGCGTGTCGTTGCTCGACGACGAGGAACTGTGGCAGCCAGCCGACGTTGAAGGTCATGCATCCCATCCCACGTTGGCGTCCGGGCTTTCAAGGACACGCATCTGTGTGGCAAGCGCACATTCGGTCGACCTACTGTCTCTACTGGTGCTCATGACCTGCGGAATCAGGAATCCTCGTAAGTCAGTCCCTGATCCATGTGGTGGCACCGAGGGTTCTGCTGACCGCGATGATACAGGGTCAAAACTCGACGGACCTTGAATAAACCACCCAACTCCGAAACGTCCGTGTACCCGATACTTGTAGCAGCTCCAAGACCCATCGTCGACGTTATCGCAAGCTTCCTGTTGTTCGGATTTCGGGTGGCGCTGTCCACCACGTCTTATAACGGAGAAGCTCACCGCAAGCATCATGCTACGGCGTGGCTCCAAGGTCGTATTCTAGGCTGGGAGTTGCAGGTGAGACCAGGGGAAGTTTTGGTGAGGGGGCTGGTGAGCTCATGGTCGTCAGGAGGAGGGGCAGAGATGTGAATCAGAATTTCCTGCGATGTGATTGGTCCGGCCTTTCTTTGCCCCGTTCGTCTCGACTGACTCCAAGCCTTTTTCCAGACCACCACGACCACCAACCACTCAAGCTCAGACTTTCCCCATGTCCTTACGCGCGTTCAGGTTTTGGATATCGTGATGATAGATCGTGCATTGGCATGATGCACATGCCTCGTGGAAACAGCGTTGCTCGATCAGAAACCAAAAATCGACAGTGTTTGCCACTCTCGCATATTGGTCCTTTCCTCGTTCAACCCCACCCCCCCCCCCCCCCCCCCCATGGGTCGTACGCATTCTCATCACCCGTTCGTAATCCCTGCCAAAGGAGCTTTGATACTGTTACTGATCAGTTTATAGGCTTCATCGAGCGTAATGGCTCACCGCTTCCAGGCGCCTGCCTTTATCCAGGATTCCCCATGAACGGTGGCAGAAGCCCGACGCAGGCTCGCCCCGGCCTGCCCGCGGAAAGAGCCGGCCCTCTTTCTTCTACTATGCGAAGAGCGGGGTAACCCGCCTTCCTTGTCTAGCTGGCGGAATGCTTCGACGTTATCGCCGCCTGAAAAGCGCGATGGGCGGAATAAATTCATCGCCCCCGAAATCATCGACACATTATCGCCCCTTTGTTAGGCCATATCCATTCATCCATCCCCGCGCCTACTCAGGAAGAACGGAGACATCCCCCACACTGGGCTAGGGTGCCATTACCCCCTAGTCGCGTAAGAAATGGCCAAGCAAAACCGCTGCCAAACTTTAAGCGCGCGCTCCCTGACGCCGTCGTTGTTCAGTACTGTGGAAAGCGATATAAATCGTGCAGTACAGTCGATTCGAGCGATTTGAGTGGTAGGGGCACACCAGAGGACGACGCGTGAAAGCACTGACCCGGTGTCCTCGTTACCAGCGTATTCTTGCCCGAAGCTGCCATTCCGGACTATACCTCCCACCGCCCGCGACTATCCGAAACGCTCCCTAGATATGCTTACCCCCCCCCCCCCCCCCCCCCCCCCCCCCCCCCCCCCGCCGCTTTGATTTGTCGGTCACTCCATTTGTGCACAGCCACCGATAAACTTGTCGTGCATTCTGTCCCAGTCAGCCGCCCATATCCTTCGTGTCCTCCTCCTCTCATCTCCTCCTCTTCCCCATCATCCCCCATGAGCACGTACTCGCGAACACACAGTTGGGATGACTCGACGAGTTTACTTTTGCCGTCGAATTCTCGCCTATTCAAAGCCGAAGGTCACCGTAACTCACGTCCATCTATATCCTCCTTGGATCGAAGATCAACTTCTTACCGCTACTGGATGCCTTTTGTGGCTGCACTCACGCTGGTAGGGATGGTCTCTGGCATCGTCTACATCCCGTCGCATGGCAAGGACCACCCTCCCGTCAATGAAGCCGCTCTCACCGACCCAACTCACCCCATCTTCATTCCTCCGTCGGACGAACTGCCGCCGATTTCAAGTCCGGAACTCATCGCGCACCAGAGCATTCAGGAGTTGTACGGCCGTCAATCCCACAACTTGGAACAAGCCTCTTCGCGGTACACCCTCAAGTCCGGCCACGCTCCACCACCCAATTACGACAAATGGTTCCAATTTGCGCAGGAGAACAAGTGTCTCATCGATGAGTATGATCGGGTGCACCGCGACTTCCAGCCATTTTACCAGCTCGCGCGTGATCATCCGGAGCACTTCCAGACCATGGTCGACTCGGGACGTGAGCTGGTGAGCCAATTCCGTATTCAATCCACCTAGTCAGTCTCATGTCGGTTTAGATGTTGGATGATTCCCGTGGAATGACCACTATTCGCATCCGCCATGGCGAGGTGCAGCTGCCAGAGTACGCTGGGACGCCGTTCGATGCCGATTTGCAGTCAATCGTGCAAAACGTACGTCGAGCTACTATTTTGCGCAGGGGGCGGGCTTTGATCATTGCAATTGTAGTTCGCGTATGTGCTCCCCGACATGGAGTTCTTGCTAAACGGGCGCGACGAGCCTCGCGTCGCCTTCAACGTGCTTGCTCCCAGCGCGCAGGAGGACACCATGCGCGTCAGGGACCCCGACCCATTCCGCATCTCCCCCGTTCCTACGGCCGACTTTTTCAAGAAGCAGAGCGGATGTGACGTCCTGAGCGGGCCTAGCGGCTTTGGCTCCAACCCCATCGATGTTGTTGCGTGTAAGATTCGCTAGCGGCGCACTCCGACTCCGACGCTGACAACCTCTTCCAGTTCTGCGGTCGAGCTCCACCTCCGATTTTACGACGGACCTCTGGCCGCTGTTGAGCATGACGAAGATATCACCGTGCTTTTCGGACATTTTATTTCCTGGTGCAGTGCGTTATGGCCTTCGATGCCTTATGAGTGAGCTAATGCCGTTTTTCAGTATTTCTACGACAAGAGCTTCTGGTCCGGCAAGTTCATGCATCCCAACGACGTCGCATGGGAAGACAAAAAGCCCAAGATCTGTACGTATAGTATATATCTACTATATCTATCTGAGCATTATCCTCTTCATAGACTGGCGTGGCATGTCCAATGGCGGCCACATCTATGGCCAGAACTATCGCCAATTCCCGCGCTTCCGCCTAGTTGAACTTTCGCGAAACCACTCCGACCTTGTCGACGCGAAGATGACCGCGTTCGCGGAGACGCATTGCGCCGAAGACTGCGATCGCGAAGCCATCATCCAAGAGTATGGCATCGAGGGACCGGCGGCGCCGAGGGAGGATCTCTACAAGTTCAAATACCTGCTCGACATCGACGGCAACACGTTCAGCGGGCGGTTCTTGGGACTGCTGCGCTCGGGGTCGCTCGTTTTCAAAGTATGTATCGGCCTTCTTCCTACATCCAAATCTGTAACTGATCTGATGGACTCTCCACAGTCCACGGCGTTTGAGGAGTACTTCAACGACTGGCTGCGGCCCTACGAACATTACATCCCCGTGAGAGTCGACCTGTCCGACTTGACCGCCAAGATTGAGTGGGCCATCCACAATGAGGCCGAGGCGCGCGTGATCCAAGAGCGCGGGAAGCAATTTGCGCAGCGGGTGATGACGGACAAGCAGAATGACTGCTACTTTGCTGCGGTGCTGCTGGAGTGGGCACGGCTGCAGACGTTTGCGGTAAATGCAACGGCAGTTGCAGTATTTTGAAGATGGAAATGCGACATTTAATGTCTTTCTACACCTTTATATGTATGGCATGTGGAATAATATTCCTTCCCTCTTTCCATGCAGTCGCCCGATACGAAGAACCCAGCCCACCGTTTGTCTGTCTGAGTTAGCCAGCCGCTGGTGTCTTAATTCCGTTCCTCAAGCTCATAGAATGCTTGGGACAAAGTGAGTTCTGGAGTCAGAAGATTCAGAGCGAACGTGTTGCAATCGTGTACATGACTGTTGTAACTATGCGCCATTTTTCTGCACACCGCCAGTGATCCCCCGAGTCCACTCCTCCAATCCTTCGAGTCGAGTGTGAACGTGCGCGAGCGAAGTCGAAGGTCGAAGTTGAAGCCGAGTCGAGCCGAGTGACGGTGGATCAGAGACGGATGGTCACCGCCGTAACAGAAACACTGATAAAAACACAGTTATCAATTGCTCCAACGGCGTCTTCGACTCCGTGGGACGCAGAGCATCCTTCCGGTGTCTCAGCCTTGGGAGCTTGAACAATGTCGCTGCGCGAATGCAGCATACACACAGGATCACATCCCCCCAGCTCTCTGCAGAAAGCCGAAGCCCAGATCGCCAAGGGGTGCAATCTGCATGTGCTGCAGGCGCCAGGACTCTCCCTTCAGGTAGTCAGCTGGTCCGCATAGTTCTGGGGGCATTCGGGACGGGCCATCCCGTCGTCACCGGTGTCAACTCGTACCTAGAAATAAATCAGCGGGGCAAGATATGTATAGTTAGCCCACTTACCTTGCTGCCTGTTGAGTAGACTGGGGGTTGGTCAGGATCTTACGAGGAGAAGAAACAAGAATACTTGCCCGCGGGCCAACTAGCAGTGACTACTAAACCGAGTATACACCTCAGCCTGGCGGGAAACTGTTCATTGGAGGATTCCAGGTTGGGCGGTGAGAGGACGCTTAAGACATTGAGCGGACAGCTTACTTTCATGAAGATGTAGAATGGAATAGATGCAAGCAGGAACCGGGAGATAGAGATGGTTGTGGTTCAGGATCAAAAGGCGTTGCTGTTGGCCGTAGTTTGTCCTGGCTTGAAACGAACTGGTCAACCAAACAACCCAAAGTAATCCTTTTGATTCTCAACTCCCATGTCCTCACTTCGAGATTCAACGGTATAGCAGGGCGTTTTCTTCACTCCCACTGACGGTGTCTCCAGGCCGCACCGAGCGCTCAGCCCCACTGGAATCCCCTCGCCTCTACGCCCTCTAGTCTGGTACATCCTGGGGAGAGCGCCGGCGCACGCCGGCCTCGCAGCCCTCCTGCCTAGGACAGCATCACGGCTACTCGCTAGTCCGTTGTTGACAATCATGGGAGTGCTGGGAACTGCGAGGATACAACGTGCGCGCGGACTGCCTCGATATGCTCCCCGTTTTGAACGATTGGGGCAAGGCGTTTTTGCGGGCAACGGGTAGAAGGCGGTGACTGCTGCAGCTCGGAGCCGCGACTCGACTCGATGGACGAGGGACGGAGCGGGAGGGGTGGGCTGAGGGAATTTTCATGGACCATTTGTCGGCGTGCGGGCAAGCTTTTTCCCCCTGGTGTTTTATCCCACTGGGTTTTCACCTTGGGTTACTAATGCGTCTGTAACGTGCTGTTGAGTAGATTTCGCTCAATGTAACACCATCGATTGGCGCGACGGCCCAAACACATATTTCCTCTCCTCACTGCTCAGCAAGGTCTCCACGCTCCAGCTTGAAGTCGGAATCATCTGCGCCAGCGAGCATCGGCTGAAACGCACGTGTACATGTTAAAGATGCAAAATGAACCCATTATTGCTGAGTGCTCCGTACAGCTGAGAATGGGCTTCCCAGGTCTGTCGGCTCTAGCGATATAATATTCGAGCGAGGATTTGTTTTTAGTGAGGCCGAGGGCGTTCAAGCGGTCAGAATACCATAGATGAATTCAAGTTGAGCCACGAATCGAATCACTGAGTGTCCCGGAACACACCAGGGGCAATGCCCAAGGCACCTGGCCTGCAGGTGCCGGAAGGGCACCATGCACGGCACCTGCACTGGGCCTAGCTGGCACCACCCACGGCAGGTGAGGCAGCTGTAGCGGAACAAACAGCACCTCACCGCGCTGTCGGTCCGCACCGGGCGCCAATTTGAGCGCCCGAGCTTTTTTGGCGGGTCGGATGGTGGCCCGAATACCGGCATGCCTCAAGGCACCCTGCAGGAAAAGGTCCCCTAACAGGTGCCGTGCATGGTGCCATGCATGGTGCCCTTCCGGCACCTTCAAAACAGGTGCCTTAGGGTTTGCCCGCGGTGACAGAAGGACGACGTTCTTGATTATATTACATTGGTACATCGAGATTCCAAAGGCTGAGAAGAAATATGTAGTATGTTCTGAGTTGAAGGTAGTGTGCGCTTTGTTCTCTAACTTGAAGGTAAGACGCGATATTCTTTTATGACTGCCGGGCGCATCCCACACCACGCTGCAGGGAAATCGAATTTAATCAACAAAATCGTCGAACCAACAGAGAGAAGCGCGAAAAGAGGCGGCTCACGCACATCGTATGTCGAACGTGCTCAAAGACTGGCTGAACGCCTCCAGTGCGGCGCTCAAGGTGGGCGTCTTAAGCAGTTTGCGGTAGGGAAGTTGCTCCCGTGGACTGACGACCTCTTTGATGCTGGTGCCGTTAGTTGGAAAGTGTATCTAGAGGATAATCTGCACTCACAAGACGACGTTGACCTTAATCATGGCATTTTTTGCGTCTTCAAACGCCGTTGACCACTTTTGGAGAGCTCTGGCGTTCTGCAGATACATATGCAGTAAACGTATTGTACAATAAGATTCAACGGACCTCCATAATGCGCGGGTGCGCCTCGGCGCGCAATTTGTACTGCTGCAATGAAGAGCGTTGAAATGTGACTAAAAAGGTAAAACGTCTACTATACCTCTTTCAGCTCAGCGACTGTACGAATCACCGTGACCGGCGGACGTGCGGCTCGCTTCTCCGTAATTGCCCGCGCGGAGAACCACTCTTGATCTGCAGCAGCGACAGCAGTGACGCGGTACATGGGAAAGTCTGGTTAGAATATGGAGTCAGTGTTGGACGAAAGAGCGCATCTGAGAGGATATTATATCACTCGTCATGTCACGTTCATCATATGGCAACCAATCGCGGAAGTGGAGGCGCTGTGTCTGACCCATCTGGCGCAGGCCGCGCTTGCCCGGAATCGCGACCGAGGTGAGGTAGCCGTTGTTGATTCTTCTGGTGTCCTTATCATAGTGACTTATGTGCCGTATTGGAAGTTGTTGACTGGAAAATGGAACTTGCGGACGCACCGGTTCAAGATCGCCTCGCATTTCTTCTGGGAACATTGTCAAACAACGCCGGGGTAAATCCAAATATAACTCACCGAGCAGACACGAATTCGTAGAGAATAGGAATAGGGAAATCGCGCGGTCCAGGCCTTGCAAGATTTAACCTAGAAAGGATTCGGTTCCAGTGCAGGAGTGAGGAAATGGTGACTAACAACACAGTGTCCACCGCCAAATATAAACTGCGCATACGCAGACTCGGTCCATATTCCAGCAGCATCGACGTGTGGTGGAGGAGGAACAGGTGGCTTCATGTTAAGACGCGCTTGTATCCAGCAGCGCGGATTGTTGGCCATAATTTGATGGAACCTATGTGATAGACCCCGGAAGACAAGGAGTTCGGTTGGTGTGGACTCGAGCATGATCTAGAAATCAGCGTGTTTTTCAGAAAGCTGCAATGTTTCCTAGCCTACGGCTGCCACCCACCTCCAATAAAACAGCGTCTGGCAGATTGGCTATGTCGTATGGAGTGAGGCGTACATTGAAGAGTTTCAAGCCATTGGGGGCCCAAGGGTCAGGTTTGGACATGGCTAGGGACTTGATTTGGGGTATCGCAGCAGAGGTCAGGGCCGGTGGAAGGAAGGTGGAAGAAGGAAACGCGCACACGTGATGGGAAAGTCGGAATGACGTTGCCAAACATCTTAATCGAGAAGGTTGGATATTATTAGTTAGAGTTCGCACCAAGCGTCTGCGGTAGCAAAAAGGTCCCGGATAATCCCAACACTGAGCGAATGAGATCACGCTCATCAGGAGGGAGCTGGGCTAGAACATCCAGGCACCTCGGTACAAGGTTCAGAGTGAGTGAAGAGCGGGTCAACATATTCTCTGCAGATATATACCGTCATTCTTGAATCTGTAAACTTAAACTTGAGGACTCCTACGAATGAGCACCAACATTTTTCGCCTCCCGATCTCATCAGAAAAGCGAGGTTCACGGCGAGCTTGAGCATCTCGCCGAGAACGAGCTCATTTTCGAGCTAAGCCTTAGCTTCTTCTCCTGGTCATCTTCATTCTCTTCCGCGACCCTTTTTCTTCGTCCGCATCGACCAGTGCATTGTATGCCTCCTGGATCCCAAACGCAGAGCCAGACACGGCGTCGATACCGGCAGCCTCTAGTCTTTGTTCATGGGCCTGCTTGTTCTCTGGTCAACGAATACGCGGGCAATAAATGTATTTTTTACCGAGAGCTTGAGGAAGTATGTGTCTGTAATATCTAGGCTACTAGTAGACGAGGTTCTCAGTCGAATGAGTGTTAATTACCTCTGAAGTGAAGACCTTGCAAAACACGGGGTCGAGTCTGGAAAACGCTGGTCAACGCTTTCGACGCCAAAACTGCCTCAGACCGCTGGAAGGGACGAAAAAGACGCAGAAAGTTCGAGAGCGTCTGGAGAATGTCGTGGGATATTTCATCGCTCTCAGAAAGATTAATATTGGACAGGCAAGAAGTGAGCTCTGGCTCAGACTTCGCATTCAAGTTGGATATGACGTCGAACCAGGTAGTCACTAAGGTAACCGCTGCACGGCTTCGTCTCGATCTCCCAATCCATTCGGCTGTAGAGCAGTTTGAGTACTAGGCTCCATGGGTCTCTTTCAGACCTTCGCACGGCACGCTTCACTGTGCATCACCTCAATTGGAAGCGGCAAGTAGCAAGGCCATACGGAGATGGATCCGAGCATAATATGCAGATCAGAATCTGTAATATTCCTCCGTTCGGGTAGACCTCAATGGGATCCTCCGAACAAGCCAGCCTCGACAATGCAATGATGACCTGGACACGGATCGTGGCCTCATCGTCTGAAATGCGATCCAGCAATGCGCTCCGGAGATCACGATAAATTTCTCCGCTGAGGGATGGTAAGTCTCAAGAGATATCACAATCCGAAAGGACATACTCCAGTTCCCCGAGATCCACCAACATCTCTGCTAGAATGAAAAATCACACGATAACGCATTCTTATCTTTGGCTTGGAAGCCTCCCAACAGATAGGGGATAAGTTTCGCAGCAAATCTACAGGCCATTGCGTCTTCATCGATATCCTCGGCGTTTTCCCGTTCAAATGTATCCTCGACAGCTGCTTGAATCTTCAGACGTGCACTGACAATGTGATAAGTCCGGGCTAAAGTCACCCCTTTCGTTGACGAACTTGAGCTATCCACCAACAAAAAGTGACAATTCTATTAGCCACCTCAACGCCTTTTCGAACTGGAAGGACAAGCCTGAAAACACGTCCAAACTTGCGTTTACCTTCCAGCTTTTCGACTCCCTGCGCTGTGTCTGCATGCACTTTATATAGAGCCACAAAGTTTTTATGATGATTGGCAGCGGATGCTTAGATTTGATAAGATATCCAGGGTACGACCGTTGCCAGATCCACTGCAGGGTAGGGGCGGGCAGAAATTTTGGAGATTGAAGTAAGGGATGAAAGTGGTTCGGACAATGAAATCAATGAATCACACATCAACTCCCACGGTTCACTCCCACGGTTCACGTCACGAATGCGCTCTCGTTCTGCCCAGTACCACGGCGGAAAAAACCCACCATCACCACCTCTCCGCGACACAATCATCCACGATTCTTATCCTCTCGTTTCTAGTAAAACTTCAGGCAGCTCACGCCAGCAGCGCGTCCGACTCGGCACAGCCGATAAATCTACCATTTCCACCTGGATCTCGCTTTTCGCTTGAGACTGTCTCTATTGCTCCTGATTGTCTCCTCACAACTGGATCTTGATATTTCTCCCGTTCTCCTTACAGTCTGCAATAATAATTCTTCCCTGAATCAGCCGATGTTTATTTTCACTCATCCTTGTCTATGGATGTCTGAGGCTCTTTGATGGTGTTGATCATGTTTTTTTTTCTTTACTGGTTCTTAGACTGATTGTTACTTTCCGAGATTATATCCTTGACCCAGCCGTTTTTCCCTGGCCCTTTTCACCGATTTCCTCGCCGTGCTACTGCCTCGTCCATGTAGATATCAGACTCTTGCAGTTATTCCGGACAGGCCTGTACCTCGGCTGGTTGAGAATTCCTTTATGGGTAATTTAATGCGAGCTTGTCACCTTTCCTCTCATCCCATTCTCAGAGCCTCAAGACAAATCCTTTCGTCACTTACGTTGCTTCCGTTGCGCCACACATACACAGATCTCTAAGGAGTGTGGGGGTCGTTACTTCAAGTCTCGAGGTGGCGGGGTGGTATTTTCTCCAGCGCGGAGTACATCGTAAGCTCTAGTTCTCACCTTCGATCCCCCGCCTATCTGGCTATGCATCCGCAGATGGACCGGAAAGGAATGACTCGTGGGACGCCGACTGCTCACCTGCAGCCCATCCTCGGCCACAGCCCTATCCCGCGAATGGATATCGGCGCTCCTGGAAGACCCCAGGAAGACATTCATTTTCTGGTACGTCTACCGTTCTTCACCGCCTCCTTAAGTTCGAACCACTGACAGGTTAATCATTGCCGGGCTTCGGATTGTGATCCTGTACCTCGAGTCCGGGAAGATGAACGCTGCAGTCTTGGCTTCGTGCCTATGGTGTGATGTTATACTGGTATACTGGGTTTTCTTCCGTGCGCCGCCGATTCCCTTCCGCCGAATTTATGAGTGATTTTGCGCTCATCACCTAATTAGGCTCGTATTCTACTACTCGATTCCCTTTCAACAAATTGCCGGTGTCTTATACATTGCTTTGTGTCTGTGCATGCAAGATTCATTTCTGCCAACTGTCTCTGGTCCAATGACCTAAGTCAAGCGAAGAATCAGGGGGTTGAAATATGTAGCTTGATGAACGCACCGAAAATAGCACTGTTCCAACCTTGAGCTTGGCCAGCCTCACGATAGAAATAATAGTGCGTATAGTCCTCGAACATGTCGTTCACCTGCTCAAGGCATGAATATTTTGCACTCGCTGACTCAGCTGTCAGACGCGTCATATTATCGCGGTGTGACCGAGCACGTGTGCAACAATGTCATGAAACCGATCCTTTGTCTCCGTCACGCTTTCGTTTCTTTCCCTCTCCCACCACCCAAGACTCGTATCACGATGGGATTCGAAGATATGTGAGTACTCATTTCATTTCCTTCTCTGACTGAGCTTGATGCCTTGCCCTTTCCTCTCACTCCAGCCGCCGGCGCCTTGCGCAAGATGAAAATCTGTATCCACAAGAGATGCGTGCAGAGTCCAATATGTCGATAGACCTGAGGTATGGCACACCGAAGAGCGTGCCAGTGGGGACATGTTGGGAGACACGGTCAGGATTTCTCTGCCACTCGTCCAGCACCGCGCGCTAAAGATGGATGCGGGCGCTATAGGCAGGAATGCAGCGACGCGGGCGTGCACAAGCCGACCATGGCGGGGATTAGCGGCTGTAGGGACGGCGCATTCTCGATTGTCATGTCGGGCGCGTACGCCGATGATGTCGACGATGGGGATACTTTGTGACTTCCAATTTTTTCTTGCAAGGATTCAGCTCATTCGCTTGAATAAAGTGTATATACCGGCACGGGTCTGTTATTCTACTCCAATCCATTCTCAGCACTAAATCCCCACTCTTCAAAGGCGGGAAGCGCGACTCGGCGTTTGGGGTGCGTCGATTCTACCAGTGAAACGGTCGCGTACTAAATATCTGGACAGTCTGCGGGCCCACAGATCGCTGATCAAAGCATGGATCATCGACACAATCAATACCTCACCGTACGCCTCTCTTTCTTTCCTTCTTTTATTCTTCACGAACGCCAACTTCTTTCATGCTCAGAAATCTCTGGCAACGGGCCGACACGTCCGTGTTGTCCGCGGCCCGAATGAGACTAGTCCTTGGGCGCCCCTAACAGGGTGCGTAATTCCTTTTCGCGGTTGGATTTTTCGCCAATCTCTTTACAAATCTGCAGGTACCGCTACGACGGCCTGTATACTCTCACCCATGTACGAACCTCTTATGTCCCTCTCCTGACGTCGACTCATCAATGCATCCCAGGCGTGGGAGGACAAAGGCCGTGCCGGCTACAAAGTCTGTAAATTCCGCTTCGTGGTGCGTTGGATTACCATTCCTTCACCGTGGAGATTACTGAGACATATCTGCAGCGCGTTGCCGGACAACCGCCGCTCCAACGCCGGGGCGATGCCCCAGTACAAACAAAGAAGAAGAGAGTGGTGTAAGAAGAAGAGAATGGTGCAAGTTTTCTTGCGTGCCGTGTTTTATACCGTAGTGCAGATTTTCTTCCATGACTGTATTGTAGACGTATGCTTATATCTTTTATATCTTGGCTATATATACCCTTCCGATTCGAAGGAAATGTCCATTCCTCTGCCCAAGTATACACAGAGTACTAGTACCGTAGTAAAAAAGCTACGCAGTACACAAAAAACACTCCGACGGAGATGCATTCGGCGTCATGTAATCCTCACCCCAGGATTCGAGCCGATTCGAGCCCTCCAGGTCTCTCAGCTTCGGCGCTGCGTGGATAACAACGCGCTGAAGTGAGGACGGCCAGTTGCTGGAGGCGGTAATCTCGTTTCGCGAGGGGACCCGAGTATAAGGAACGGCGCGAGGGAGCCCGAGTATAAGGAAGAGGATGACCGCTGCACGGACCCGAATCCATACCCGAAGTCTCCATCCTCCCATATATCGCTGCTCGCTGCTCAACAGGCGCTTTCATGTCTTGACTCTTCACATCCTCTCCGCGACTGGGTCTGGGTCAGCAGCAGTCTACGTGTAGCGGATTGTGATGGGCTCGCGCTTGTCGACGAGTCGCTGGTATACGATGTTGCTCGTAAATGAAGACCACTGGAGGAAAACAGGGAGGTTAAAAAGATGGACGAGATATGGACGAGAAGAAAGGCCCGAAAAGGAAAGCAAGAAAGGGGGAAGGAAATATTCGCGAAGACAAAGGGGAAAAAAACACTCACCCCATTGCCCACAAACACCGCCGCCCGCCGCGCGATCTCCATGTCCACCGCCATCGACACATCCGTCTGCTCCGTATCGAGGACCAGATCCCTGCTCGTCGCGACCGTCCACCCGTCGTTCCTCAGCGCCACCTTCAAATCGTCGATCCACGGACTCTTCTCGTTCGTGAGCAGATAAAACACATCCAGCGTCGTCTGCGTCCCGTCTCCTTTCGCCACATGCGCGCGGTAGTCCGCGCGCGCCTCCGCCGCCTTGCCCACCACGCGCGCGAGGTCCGGCCAGCAGCGCTGCAGGAAGCGCTCGTCCTTCCCCGGCGCGTTGGGCTCGCTCACGAACCGGTCGGGCAGGTGCGGGAAGAGGTTCCAGCTGTAGAAGAGCAGGTTCATGTACGCCATCCCGCGGCAGTGCCCCTCGTAGTCGCCCCGTCTGAGGTGGAACGCGAGCATGCGCGCGAAGGGGTCGCGCGGTGCGGGATGCGGTGGGCGCGGACCCCGGGCAAGGAAGAGGTACGAGTTGCGGTCGACGGCGGCGCGCACGATGGGCGACGGGCTGAGTAGGCGGGAAATGGGGCTCTGCGAGAAGGAGTCCCAGAGCGTGAGCAGGCCCGGGGAGCCCCACAGTCTGAGGTCGAACGTCTGTGGGAAGGGATCATCATCACCCTTCGACGCGATGACCTCGATGCAGCGCTCGGGCGCGTCCTGAAGGAGCTTCTGCCAATGGGCGAGCACCTCTGTGCCGGGCGCATCTGCGACGGCGGGCTTTACGTCGCCGGTGTAGATGCGCCGACGGGAGTGCGAAGGGCAGACAGTGTCGAACCAGTCTTCGGATACAGCGCGCGGGGCGGGGTCCGATGGCTCGAAAGGTCCGCCAGCGACGGGCCCAGAGACGATAGCGTTGAGCGGCGTGCGTGGACTGACGTGCAACCACTGCTCCTGCGGCCACTGGTAGTGCTCGTGCGACCAGTAATAGTCCTGGAAGACGTATGCACGTCCCGAGACATATGCTAAATGAGCATTCATCAGGCTGTCGTGCATTCATTCGTCGGTAAATTCCTTCATTATTCGTAAATGGGTGCTTACACCTCGTTGAAGCAGTTATTCCACCCCAGGACGCGGACCTGGTTCGAGAACTTGACGTAGCGTCCTTCCTTTCCCTCGGGGAACGGCAGCGAGAGGTTGTGCTGCGGCAGTGATGCCTCCCATGACCGCAGCGCAGTGTAGCGCGGAGGTCCGCCACCGCCCGCAGGGCGCCAGGGTCCGGCGTCAGCGATATAGTAGTTATAGTTGACGCGCGCGATATGGCGCAGCTTGGGATGTGCGCCAGTGACGGTGACGAGGATAACGATGAGGAGTGCGAAGATGAGGAGGACGCAGCGCAGGCGGCAGCGGAGGAAGGCGAGGGCCATGGGAGTGCAAGAGCGTCCACCGTCAGTACAGTCCTGAAAAAAAGGTGGACGACGAAGAGGCAGGAGGCTATGTTTTGCTTATGTTTTTCCTCCGCACAAGATGGGATCAACGACTGCAACGATGTCGACTTCAGCTTTTCCTCGTCTCATGCAAGCCCAGGCAGCGATTTCTGGTCTCCGTCTCGGTGGAGCCTTTTGAACACCTTTGCGTTCTGCGGTGTTGCGAGCGAGGTCGAGTGAGGTGCACGCCCACGTGATCTAACTACTGCTGCAGTAGTTAGATCACGTGTCGAGCATTGCGCGAGTCGGCGCGTCGACACCGTGCCTGACAATCTGTCGATCCATCGGAGAGATAAAAATGTTCCGTCTCTGCGTTGCCACGCTCCTGTGTACGTCGCCGTAGTCTTGACCGGGCTGAATCGCGGCCCGACGCGACCTATGCAGTGAATTTTCTCTCTCAAAGTCGGTTCCCGACATTCGCATGGTTTTCACTACCAAGGATTCTCAGACTGCTGTCTGAGGCTCTGAGCAATCCGGCGAGGTGTACTGTACAAGCAACTATTACGGAGCGGTTTCGACAGAAGTAAAGTACTACACATGCAGTCCGTCGTCTGGAAACTACAAAGGAATGAAAAAAAAATCGTGCGGCTGCATAAATATAAGTACAAAGTGCGTGTGATCCGAATGAAAATAACAGTGAGTATGTAATGGGAGCATGAAATGATTTACGGTGGAAGGGTATAACTGAGAGTACTAAAATCCAGCGGGCTCTGGTCCAGGTCGGCGGTGATGGTGGGCGGCAAGTCATCCTCGCCATCATCTTCCGCGACGTCTTCAAGAAGGGTTGGCGAATCTCGACGAAAAAACTCGTCGTCATCTTCCTGCTCTTCGTCCTCCTCGGCATCACCTTCTGCCTCGACGTCGCCTTCGTCGAAGATAACATGGAACTAAGATGCGAGCGGTCAGTCCACAAGGCACACGAGAGCAACAATTGTACACACATGGGTGATGAGGGCCTTGACGAGCTTGTGGGTATGGGCCATATTGGCCAGAATCATGGCAAAGTTCTCTTGAGGTGCGCGCAATAAGTTAGGGCTGAATACAATCGCAAGACCCTCTGCCGTCATTTGATTCCATTCTTCAAAGTCAGCGACCCTTGAATAAAGTAAGCATGGCGGCAGCTTGCGGAGAGACGAGCAGTGACGTACTTGTCCAGATGTTCCGACACACGTTTCAAGAGATCAAAGTTAGGTCGCGGAAGGCCTTGAACGACGTTACGAATCGACGTTAGCCGATCGTCGAGATTTTCCAGCTCTGGAATAGGAAATGACATCAGCGAGGGCAGAACAAGGAGGGGGATCTACTGACGCATAGCCTCGATAGCGAGGTAATAGTCGGCAGCTGGGAACAGCGGCTCTGGAAGGACACGAAACCACGACTTGACCAAGTCGCAGACGGCGTGGATATCCGTCGATGATTCAATGGGATCTTCGCCTACGTAATGTAAGCCAGGGTTTTTCGAATAAGCAGGCAACACCTACCTCGATTGAAAGCCTCTTTGAAGGCCGTGATTGCAGAGGCGGCTCCCGCAAGACGGTCTGCATACATAGGTTAGAGATAACCAAGCCCAAGGACGTTATGACATACATATGCCGACTTCAGTTAATCCACGGGCCTCAATCTCCGACAAGCAGCGCTCGATGATGGACGGGATTGTACCGGGTGGCACGTCGTCGGTTCCCAGCTCTCGCCGTAAGAGAAAGTTAAGATCGACACCAAATACTAGACGGGAACAGATGAGCGGGGCAAAAACTGAGTGAATAGCGACATACCTGCGAGAGGGTCGCGAGACACAGCCACAGTCCCGTCGTGTAAATGATCCGCGAGCTGGGGCTTAGGATTGCCCAGGTAGGTCAAACGACGCTTCGCAGCTGTCTGTGTAACACGATTGATGGTGTCGACCCACTTGGACATCTCCCGCTTGTTGACGGCTTGGAGCAGGTAGTGCCCACCGTCCTCGGTATCTAGTTGGAAGATGAAGGACCGGTCGTTGTTGATAAACTGCGCGACGCGCGCTTCGACCAGGGAAACGACGAGGGAAGGTTTCCCTGACGGCGTAAAGTCCAATTCTTCCGCTGTACGCTTAACTCCAGGAGGATGTACGCTCTCGTTGCCAAATGCGCTGGAGATTGGACGCATAAAGTGCAAGAAAGCCGACATACTCTTCTTTCCCCGTTGGTGCTTCGGCTGTGGCGTCGCGGGTTGCTTGCGCATAGCCTTATTGAGGAGGTCTTCGCGCTTCTCGTTTTTCGTCTGCTCCTGCACTCGTTCCTTGTGAAGACGCGTGCGGAGTGTTCGGTCGCGTCGATTCTTCTCGACCTGAACGGCGATCGTCTTCTGGAATGGCCGGACAGCGCGCCGCGCAGCCGCAGGGGAGCTGCCGGGCCCTAACGTGCCCTCGCGTTGCGCCTCCTCCTTGATCCCGCGGTGGTCGAACTGCAGGAGCCACACCTCCTTCTCGATGTTATTGAGGCGCTCGAAGGCGCGCCGCGTGACATCTTCGCGGTAACTGCCCTTCCGGACGGACACGATAAGATTACATAAGTGTCTAAGCACGAGATAAGCAAGTCTTTTCACGGGAAGAAAGTGAATGCGGCGTGCCTGCGCTTATCGAAGTTGATGAGGCTGTGACCTTCTTGCTGGATGAGGGACTCCATGATGTCTGGCGCCGCAAGGATTTCGAGCATCCGCTCGAGGAACCACCCAACGTCGAGCGTCAACTCGCGGGAGGAGGCGACCGACTGTGTCGATGGCTGACTGAGAAGAGATGCAATAGAGTCGCATTGACTTCCGCGGCTCATGGCGATGTTCTGCCACGGCCGAATGTGCATTCTGCTCTCGACGCTGAGCACAGCTGAGGTGAGTACCGCCTCAACGAAGGAACGGGGGCATGGGAAATCCACAATGGACTGGGGAGACGTCGCGTAAGTGGGGAGATTGCGCAATCGTGTCACCTCGATGGCGCGGAGGATGAGTTCCATGCGAGATTGTCGGGCTCTGAGGCCCAGTCGTGGAGCGACAAGCTGGGAAATGGTCCACTTGCGCAGGATGACGTATGCGCGTATGCAACTACGAATACCTGGCGGTAGCAATCGATAGAGCGAATCATGGCCCAGGTCGGATATGAGAGGCGAGGGCTCGATATCTTGAAGATATGAGTACATGTTCTGTATCTCGACTGTCTCTTCGCTCGGCGCGAAGGAAAGGAACCAGCCGATCCGGTCGACCGTTTGGACTTCAAGCAAATCGGAGGTAATGAAAAGGTCCTACGCATGGGACGATGAGTACGATCATAGACCGGAATAGGACGGCGTACCTCCTCGGTGACGTTACCGAACGCGGCGCAGGCCATGGCGTCTAAATTGTCGACAAGCTCCTCAGGTTCAACTCGGTCAATATCCGGGGGGTCTCGCGTCTGGTTCTGAGGCCGCGAACGTTGTCCGTTAGCTACACCGGCGGGTGGGTGGTGAAGTGAAGGGAATGGTGCCGGCGGGCGCATGGTGTGACTCTCAAAGGTTCGCCGCAAGCGGCAGCGAACCTCTGACAAGGTACCCCACGCCTGTTCGACACCTGGGTCGTTCGCGTTCGCTGACTGGGGCATGATGTGGTCGGTGGGGTTGTCCAGGAATGCGCGTACAGCAGTGTGAAGCTGGGGGTCGTCGAGCATGTCTTGCGCGCCGCCACCCCGTACCAGCCAGTCTTTGATGACGTCGAGGACTTCGGTGCGGCTGCCAGCGACGTATAAGAACTCGGCGACAGAGGGAACGGGTCCCCTCGGTCGTGTCTGCATGTACATCTTGCGCAGCAGCTAAGGACAGATCAGCAAGAGGAAAGAAACGTACAACAACGGTATCTCACCTCGAAAAAGACAAGCGGCGTGATGAGACTCCGATAGACATTCCACCAGACTTTGGAAAATTCCACTTGGTCGACGACCAGCTCGCGCGTCTTTCCCTCCCGTAGTGACATCTCCCCGTTGTCGTCGGCGACGGAGACGGACACATTTTGCAGCCCATGGACAAGAATATCGACCAGCCAATTGAGGGTGCCCGCAAGCACGCGAACGCGCAGCGGTGGCTCAGACGATGGCTCGGAGGCGACGAAGGCGCGGCGTTGCGACGGGGAAGGAAGAGAATTCCGCCGTGCGATGCTCGTTTTGCGATCCAAGCCTTGAGAGGATCCAGGCTTGACGCGCACCGACGGCGCTCGACTTAACGATGCATCTCCATCGCCGACGACGGAGCTCGGTGGCCGGGAAGGAATACGGGACGATGGACGCGAGCTCGCGGTGGATTCGCCGCCGGCATCATGCCACACAGTGAGTAAGACCTCGCCGTTGTAAACGGGGATGACAGTGCCGCTTTGGTTGAGACCCGCAATACCACCGATGTCGCGACGGGGTTGCTGGGGCGGATACTGCTGGTCGAGCCGCAGGAAACGTGGGTCGGTATCACTGTCGACTCGTCCGCGGAGGAGCTGGGCACGATCGACGAGGGCGGAGGTCGGGAAGACTTCGGGGAAGAGAAGCGGGATAAGAGACGCGTACGGCGTCTGGTTTGCGGCGCGTGTCCAGTAGTGTGGCTCGAAGAGACCTTTTCTTCTGGGTTCAGCGGCTAGGGACAGCGACATAAACTGATCGACACTAAAGAGACGGTGAGTAGATTATTATGACGAGATAAATGCGAGATGCCTACCGAACAAACTTGGCCGCAATACCGCCATTCCCTCCGCCTTCTGCGTACTTTCCCCTCCAGTAGTCAACGAGTAGCTTGACATCGTCGCTGACTTCATCTTCCGCGAGTAAAACCCGCCGAGGGCAAAGCAGGAATTGCTTTCGGAAGCCTTCGAACATGTCGAGCGCGCGTTCCATCGGCGCGACTAATAGGCTTTCGTCTGCCACACCAGCGTCACTCACACGCGCAGCGTCAATCTCCTCCTTCAAGCGCTGGCGTATATCACCACCCCATGGAGTCACCCTTGGCTCCCGGACCTCACATCCTTCGCCCTCCGATCGTACCCACCCCTCGACCGCAGCGAGCGCAGGAGCCTCGACGCGCCGCCAGACTTTATCCAGCCGGGCGACGGGCGCCGAACACAACGCGCCTGCAATCGCCCGCCACGAACACTCGTCGCCCGCAGCGCGACACAGCTCCCCAACGCGGGCCCACACGGAGATGACTTCGCTTCGAGAATGCGTACGGTTTGACGGTTGTTGCTCCCCGCCCGCGTTGCCACCCGCATGCGCCGCTCCGCCGCTGGTATCCGCGCCCAGAATCTGCACCAGGAGCAGCTTCGTGAGCCAATGAGGTCCGTCATCACTCCCGAATAGGGGCGCGCACGCGCCTCCCACACCAGGGTCCACGAACGCGACCGTAGGATTGTCGGGCGCCTGCTCGAGCACCGCGCGGTGAAATAGGGTGAGGCTACGTGCGATAACGTGCGGGTCGAGCGCGAGGAGCACGTCCCGCGAGAGGCCTTCCGTTTCGAGTGCCGCCCAGGGCATCCGCGACGCAAGCCCGCCACGCGAGTGTGGTGAACGTGGAGACGACAGCGAAGGGGACGCTGGCGACGGTGACGGAGTTGCGAACATGTCGTGCACGCCCAGCGCGTCGAGCAGGCCGACCATGCGCACGCCGCCGTCCGGTCTTGGTGAAAAGGTGTTGAGTGTCGGGCTGCCCGCGCCGAGGAGGGGTGACGGAGTGAATATTGCCTGCGTCGACACGCTGGCGGGCATTCCGCTCGTTGCGGCTTGGGGTGATGGAAAGACAACGTCGGGGATGCACTCTAGATGAAAATCCTCCCATGCGTCGGCGTCGGCGGGTGCACCATGGAGTCTGAGATACTCAGTGGCTATCCATCCGACGCGTTGCCGTACACGCTCGCTTTCCTCCTCCAGAGCACCCGACACCAAATATCCAGCGCATCGGATGAACTCCGTCTCGACACGCGCACGACCCACGAGTACAGGGAGGCAAAGCAGCACCGCGAGCGCGTAGTCCCGCCATTCCTCCTCCAGTTGCGCCAACTCTTCCGGTTCGCAGGGATCGCGCAGGAATACCGTGGCGAAGACGAGTTCGTGGACAAGGGCTTCGAACGACCCTTTCTCGATCTTCCCTCGTGGTGCCGCGGGGCCCTCTGTACTAAAAACGCCACCAAGCGCAATCGCACCCGCGCCTGCGACACCAAGTCCAGGATGGCGTCCTCGTCCCCAATATGCCCGTTTCTTCCGTCCTACACTACCCAGATCCCGCCGCTGCCCGCTGCCCGTGCCCTCCTTCTCCTCTTCCACGTTGAGCGCAGCGGGCTCTTCATCGTCCTCCACGACACCGACGGGGAACAGTTCGCGCACGCCCGCCGCACGGTCCGACGGTGGCTTGTGCAGCACGAGCTTCGTCCCTCGTACCTCCATCTTGAAGGCTTTCCACGCGCGTGGGTCGGCGAGCGCGGGCGTTATTAGCCGATTGACGAATCCTGACGCGTACACGATCTGTGACGCGCGCTTGCCGTCGCTTGCGGCGCTGGGCGCGAGCAGCGTGCTCGCGCGCGTCGTTGTGTCGTGCGGGGGTGACGCGGGCTCGAGAATGATATGCGGCGGTGCGAGCATCGGCGCACCGTCGGGCGGGCCGGGCGGCGGTGGAAGAGGCTTCCCCAGCGCAGCGCCTGCAAGGAAAAAAAATGAAAAGTTATCAGCATCGTGTCAGGAAGATGAGAAGAGAGACTCTACCTCCGCCGAAGTTGAATGGAAAAACGGTTCCCCGTTTCTCCTTGCCCTCCCTCGTGTCCAGCTCCACTTCCCCTGCGCTACCTTTTCGCCCAGGACTCGCTGCGCCAGCCAACCGGCTCGACAGTTTCGGGGTAAAACTATGCGAACGGGTGTGGACATGTCCCGCCGCGCCGCCTGTAAGAATGAAATGATATCAGCACTTGTCCATTAGTGGTACAGAAACGACGACGGACCGTTAGTAGATGCCAATCCATTCAAGCCCCCACTGGCACCACCAAAACCGTGCCCACTCCCATCCAGCACCGGCGCCGATATCGATATCGACACTGGGGATCCCCCGCCGTCCCTGTCCCGCCCATCTCGACCATCCTTTCCATTCGCCCCGTCCCTATCTCGCCCCGTCCCGGTTTCCCTCCCGTCTCGTCCACCAATGGCCGGCCATACCATCCCCGCCGCCCCACGCGCACTTGGGGGCGTTGACCCCGGGCTCACGTCCCCGCTTTTGCCACTCTTCCCACTGCGAGCGCTCCGCCCGCTGCGCTCCGAGTCCGTGCGCCGCCGCGCGTAAAAGGGTACGGGAGCATCGATGGGGGCCTGTGTTAACGGTGCGCTCGTGTAGCTGCCAGTGCCGCTCCCATGGCTTGTATGGCTCGCGTTGCTGCTGAGTGGTGTGGGCGCGTATGCGCGTTCGCGCTCGTGCACCGATGGCGCGTGGTCGCCCGGCCCCAGCGAGTCCGCACGCCCCCGGTACGCAGCGACCTTGTCGACAAAACTGAGCTGCGTGTCGACGCGGATATGGTCCTTCCCCGGGCGCTCGCTGGCGCCGGAGGCCCCATCAAAACCATTGACATTAGTGCTGTGCGACTTTGCGATGGGCGACGGTGGTGGTGGTACCGCGCGCAGGTCGTCGGCCGACTTGGACCATGCGCGGCGCGACGTCGACCGCAGATCACCGGATCCAAAACCGTAGATACTTCCCCCACCGCCTCCATGCGCGAGGGGTGATGAACCCGAATGTGGTATGGGTGTGTGGGCGCTGGATGGTGATGGTGGGTATCGTAAATCGAGGGACGACTTGGCCTGTGACGAGCTCGACAACGAGAGTGACGGGCGTGTGAGGTCGAGGACGGACCTGCAGGGGAAGACTTAGCACACATGGAACGGAAAAAAGGTCGATAGAAAAAGAAAGTCTTGTGGTCGGCACAAGGACCATGCTGCATTTAATCGCATGATCGCGAGCCGAAGAGCAGGAAAGAAGTTGCAAAGAGAAATCACGATGTATCTAGGTAAGCTGGATTCCGCGCGCCCCGGGGACGTCTGCCCGCGAAAAAGATGCAAGGGCCCCGCACGCGGCGATAAAGTCCCGAAGACTGAAGTAAAATGAAGAAGAAGCTTGTGGAACAGGAAGGATTGCTCCGGCAGGGACTGTCCGGAGGGCTCACGAAGCTCGAAAAAGACCAGAGACAAATAAGAGGTCATCTATGGAAAATGAAAGCAAGACTGGCACACACACGACCTATCGCAGACGCGAATAGAATGCCACGGGCTTCTCGCCCGTGCAGTGATGCGCCGAGCTGAGGCGTCCATCTCGTCGCCTGCTCACAAGGGAGCTCACGACGCAAGGAGCGAAAAGGAAGCGCGACAACGGTGACGGTGGTTTGAGTGCTAGCGTTAAAGGGCGCGCAAAGCAACTCCGCCGGAGAGTGAAGTAACATAGCAGTGCCATAAATGCAAAAGATAATGCCCCCAATTGAATAGAAGGTAGAAAAAACGATGAGAGGTAGAAGGAGGCGAGGACAAGCCACACCAAGAAGGTGAGAATGCACATCGAGGGTTTCGAAGCGAGCCACAGCATTCGCGAGGTGAGGTCACGTCAAAAACCAAAACCTCCCCAAAAAATGGAAGGAATGCAAGAAAATTCCCAAGGAAAATTGGGACGAGGCCACAGAAGCGGCGGGAATAGTTATAACACAAGGAAAGTCACTCACCGACTACCTGGTACACCCTTGTATCCCTCCCCGTCCAAGATGGGTCGTGGGTCCGTTGGCCGCGAGATCTTCGGCTTCCGTGCGCTCCCGGGCCCTGCAGCGAGGCTGGACGTGCTGGCGCGTGGAGAATCATCTCCGGCCACCGCCAGTCCAACACGTGGCGCGCTTGTGCTCCGTGTAAACCACTTGCTGGGTCGGGCGAGAAACGCGAGTGGTGCGCGCACTGGAGTCGAGGGTGGTGGCTGCAACGTAGCGCCAGAGGTCGGCGATAGTTCTGCGCGGCGGGGCGGCATCGTCCGAATGGATGGAATTTATTCTGGGGGGCCCGTGAAAAGGTGTCTGGAAAGCGGGAAAGACCGCGGATTTTCGGGTCTTTTTTTTCGTGTCGTGCTGAGGGGTTTTCAAGTCACTATGTGTGCCCTTGTGTTAGAAACATATCAGAGCCGGAAAGCGGTGGGAGATACCGAGGAAGTGTGGGGGAGGAACCAGCATGAAGGGAGAAGAAGAAGAGCAAAACGCCCAGTACGCGTCGGGCGGCGGAGATTGAATATATTGCCTTTTTAGGAATCGCTCGTTCGGGCCACTTTCACTCTCTCATGATCATCCCGTTCCTGTCCCTGCTGCGGCTTTCCATCCCTTTTACTGCAGCAGAAATACATCCTCGACGCCGCAGATCGTACCACCAGTACCAACCACGTCCTGGCATTCCATCTGCCGCCGGCCACGCTGATCCCAACAATCAACGGATCGCCTGCTGATTATCACCATTTGCGCTTTGACACCGAACACCTCTTCTGTCGTAACGACATCACTCGGAGATCGCTCAGAAAAACCCGTTTCACGGCAGGTTCACGTCATTTTTTTTTTGTGCGACAGCTGTACCTAGACTACACGTTCTCGCAACATTCTTGTTATCTTCTCACAACATTCTTGTTATCTTGGGATCGTTTGTGGTTCCTCACTGATATCGCGTTGTGGAGCACGTATGAATTTAGCAGGTCAGCTGCATATGCTTCCGTCGTTTAGTTATCGTGTTTCATTCGCATCTCCTTTCCTGCAGATGTATCTGACAATAATGGAGCGGCGGCATAAAATAACCCTCTTCTAGTGATTTATTCCCACCACTCATCCTAACTGCAAATGATACACCATTACCGAGTCCAAGTCATCTCACATCCCGCTGCCGCTCGGAGACTACTTGTCGGCGATCAAACCCTTGCACTCAATCGACGCAAAATGCTAACCTTGAACGAACCTTGCTTGTGCTATTTCGGAACCCAACCTCAATCCCTAGGCCTATACGACCTAACGCTCACCATCAAGTTCCAGTTCTCCCCGGACTTAAACTCCCCCGTCCCGCTTCCGTATCCATCGGCGCGCTCGTTATAATCTCGAGGCTCACCAGCAAGTTACCTGGACTCCTGGACCGTGGCGTCCAAGATCCGCATGTGCGTTGCATCTAATCTAGTGGCAGTCACCCTGACGCTAGCCATATGCATTGTTGAAAAGACCGCCCGAATACTATGCGCCTTGATACCAATTCGAGGGTGATGACTCGCAACGCCATTAAATTAATATTTTCTGCCAGCGCATGATATATCGACTTCATTTCTGTGATATGCCTCATTCATTCTCGCCAACCCACGAAAAAATCAAGTAGTTCCCGTCCCTCCATCATCGGTCCCGCCGCCGCGATAAACACCGCCGCCTGCCACGGGGCGTGTTCCGAGGTACGGCACGAGCTCTCGTTACCCGGATCCGCGTTGTGCTTCTACGATCATCCCGGCGTTTCGTGTCGTTGGCCAGCCAAAAAGTAAGAAAAACAATAACCAATGACGCTGACCTCCAGAATCGCTGTCCCAATCAACATACATGCGGTCCACAAATAAAATACCTCCCGTCCTAAAATCCGTCACCGCTCAATGGCTACCATTACTTACACCCACCTCCTAATTCCGGAGTCAACAGCCGAAGCAATTAATTATAGCACCTCGTTTCGGCGTCGTCGAGATCACGGCCTACTCAATAGATGCAAAATCAACGGTTGGCCTCGGCGGATCCAGTTCAATTGACGTGGCGGATTCAATTCAGTTTGTTTGCGTACCGGGTGCGGTGGATGATGCGCCACTGCTCCCCTGGTTGGGCCAGGAGTTTTGCTGCCTGCATACGACTGCAGGTACGCTACCGTCTGGACGATTATTATGCTTGAAATGGTTTGCCCTACAGCTACATCCGGCTCATTCCTACTTCGGAGATGGGTGATCCAATTATATTGTCCAAATGCACGGTCTGTGAAGATGCTCGATAAATATTCTCTCGATTCATCGGGGAACAAGGAACATGTTTTCATATCTTGATTGCACATATTGTCTGCGGCTCTTGCTTCAAATTTTCTCTTCGTCCTCTGCATCCATTTCGTCTGCCTTTTCAAACCGCTGGAGGAGGGGCATCCAAAGGCTGATCGTAACCACTTGCGGTGAACGTACTATGTAATATGTGATTGTATGCTGCCTTCTCGCCCACTCATTTGCTGTTAGTACTTACTACACATTTATATTGGCACTTTGCGAACAACTCCAGGCTGTTGCTTTCCTGAATAACCCTTCTCGCACGGGTGTCTGTCCTACGGCAGTGGGCTGAAACAGCCTAGGAGCCAAATGAGCTGAAAGGATGTCGCGATAGAACTCACTGTGATCATTGGTTCTAAAGCTGGATTCCAAGGTTTCATTGAATCAATCAACGATGCCGATGTTAAAATCAATATTTAATGATCGCCGCTTCTGAAAATCAGATGATCGCCATCTCGGCAGGTCATATAATTAATTTCAACGAAGTAGTGGCACCAAACCACATCGACGTTCCGTATTACTGTGAGGATCTTTGAGAATCCGAAGGCCCAGGTGCGAGTAAAATCTGATAGGCCTCAGAGGTAGTGTTCAGTTAGTAACCACAAATTATCTAGCATGCAGATCATATCGGCCTATTTGATAAAACACGACGCATAGAAGCACAAAGCGTGGCCGACCCTGGTTCGGTTCTGTGCTGAACCTCGATTCTGGCGGCCGCGGATTAAAACGGCCCGTTCCGAAAAAAGTCACTTTCTAATTCAAACTGTCCCACGGTTGGGAAGAAGCAAAAACTGTGCGGTAGTCCTATTCTATCTTGGTCGAATGCGAAAAGGTGCTTAGGTGTTGAGCAAACTGAGCCGTATGCTCTTACTTATGGCTATTGATGTTGGATAATGCTGTTGGGCATGAAGGTGAATGCAGTTCTTCAAGAGAAGAGAATGTGACAGATGAACGTCCGCCATAGAGCATACTGATATAGAGAATAACCGACGGTTTCCTCTTGCTCTTCCCAGCGAGATCGAGACCGAATATATTCCCTTTCTCGGGAGGGATTCTGAGGTGGAAAACAAACTAGTGGTTGAGAGGAAAGTTGCGTCCATGGATTCAAAGGCTATTACAATCGCTACCTTACTGCAAGGGGTATCGTCCAGCATTAAAATGCTATTAGATCTGTCTTTCTCTGGAAAAGGCGGTCCAGCGCTTCTGCTCCTCACTGGCCGGTTATTGCCAACGGTCAGAGATGGCCAACCTTCCTGGAGATGTTTCGCTACTCACGATTTCAACTGGTCCTCTTCCTTCTGATTATGCATTGGTGTTCCCGTCTTCAAGTTGGGTGCAAAGACCGGGTAGGAAACAGTGATGTTTTCCTGGCTGAGCGGCGCAGTATTTTCGGTGCTTCGTCCCATTCCAACGCGAACGAGAATCAGGGTAGGGACAATATTCTGGAGAACAAATTAACGATCGGTGATTTCAGAAAGTAGGAAGAACGGACAACTCCAAGCTGTACCATGCCCCAAGACACGCCGTTGAATATGGTAGCCTGTCAAATGGCCAACAATTAATCCATATATGCACGAATCTCAGAGCTTACGAATGTTGAGCCGTGATTCAGCGACACGGATACAACATATATTATCACACAAATGCAATAAAGTAGACCTGACTCCAATCTAGGTGATTGTCGCGGAAAATATCAGTACTTTTTTCGACGAGAAAAGTTGAACTGAGTCACATACATAATGGCCACCGCGGTATTGTAGCGCTTT
Source organism: Mycena crocata (assembly GCA_029281795.1). NCBI lineage: Eukaryota > Fungi > Basidiomycota > Agaricomycetes > Agaricales > Mycenaceae > Mycena > Mycena crocata. The sequence goes on along the minus strand of JARJCP010000218.1, from coordinate 10,561 downwards.
CGGAATCTCTGGCCAGTTACAACCTGTCCCTCGCGCCGAATATACCAGATTCGACCGGCTAGGTTGACAGTTGAGAAACAGATATGAAATAATTATCATCAGCTTACCTGTGAGAGACATCAATAAAATATTTGTGGCTCCCATGCTGAAGGGGACCCGCGGGTCAATATAGAAGTCCACATTTATCAACCCGTAATAACCCAGGCCACATATCAATGCAACAACTGGGGGAGATATTTCAAGTCAACAGATGAGTATAATGAATGATCAACCACTCACCCACCGTTGCGAGAATCAAGACACTTGGTACAACCAAGATGCGTTTTCGGGATCCCCAGATGACGTAGCAACGGTATAACTTCAACCCTTGAGTGGAAGAAAATTCCAGCAGCAGGAATAACTCACGAAGAGCAAGTCCGTCATCAAACTGAAAAATCTTTCAGTGTTGATGCAAACTCATGTTGAGATGTACTCACTTGTTCGTGGCCAGAATTATATCCTGCGTGAGTGCGATTGTTTGGTAGAGATGCAGCAGATGAGATGAAGTGTCACTTGACCCCTGCACCAGCAGGGATACCATATGTATCGCGATCCCCGTCGAGATGACGACAAGAAGTACTCCGCATGTGCCCACCAGAAACATGACCCATGCAGTGAGGATGAGGAATCTGTATCTGGCCGACATGCGTTGCCGGGGTGTACGAATAGAGAACAGAAACAGGACAACATAGAGCGCTATAACTGTGATCACTATCTGTGTAGATGATTATTCGAGAGAGGATGTACCGTATAGTAGCAGCACCGTCTGTTTTGTATTTATTATAGGACACACGGTGATATTGGAGAACGGGGACATTACTCACAGAATTTACGGTGACGGCGAATACCATCGTTGTCCACCGGTCTCCGAACTCCGCAGAATCGACGACATACTTCATGAGAGGGGCAGGAACAGGGTCTTGGGATTCTCCTCGCGCCGCACGGTATATAAGGCACCGGGGATTTCCGCAGTGCCTTATGGAAGCCGACGCCGCAGGATCATGATCAGACCCTAAGAAAAGAGGAATCGGAGGTATGATTATGGCAGAAGCTAGTGATAAGCAAGTTCTCCGCATAGCAGCCCCGGTGGTGCTGTACATCGCCCTTGCATGAAAATTACGGCGAACTGTGCAGCACAACAGCCAAAAGGCGCCTTGCGAGAAAAATGGCTGAATAGGAACCCCACTTCGATCGCTCAAGTGTGGCGATTGGAGCAACGGAAAGGCTGGATAAATGCTTTTGCCTTGTGAACCCGATGGCGCTCACTGAATAGCGGACTCCGGTCAAGTGGCTGCCGAGTGAAACGATAGCATCGCAACATGACATGACCACCAACAAGTTTGATGGATCGTCTAAGAATAAGTTTCTATTGCAATCTCCAAATAAAACTGTGAATAAAAAGGGACGACATCACAAATTTAACTGTCTGGTTCAAAAACAAAAAGCCGAAACGCGTCTACAACAGAGTAAATATCCAGCGGGATGTGGACGAAGCTGAGCTCACTTGATATGAAAGACAAGAAATGCCTCCGCTACGCTCCGGTAAGCAACTTCCAACGGGGCTACCACCTGCGGCGCAGTTTTGCACAGTAACAAAAAGGAAAGCTGATTCAAATGTGCTTAACAGCTTCTAGAATTCCAACCACCACTGTGACGCCTTGCGAACTACAACTGCTGTTAAATTTAACAGCTTTCACCTCCCAAAACAGGAAGCCAAGAAAAATTGAAGCTGTTGAAGGGAATGAAACGACAAAAACGGTTGTTTGGCCTGTCCTTGGCTTGGGCTTGGCTCAATTTTGGGTGAATTAAAAGTGATGAACAGTAAACACAAGCCCGACATCTCATTAAGAATACGAAGTATTCGCTCGCATGATGATCATGATGGAGTGCTGATCAGAGTCACCTTGTCAAAGCTAATATAGATAGTGGTGGGAAAGTTCGGTTCAACCTTTCGGTTCGAACCTGAACTGAACCGAACTGAACACGAAGTTCAGGTTCAGGGTTTGGGAAATTGCTGAACCTGAACCGAAGTTCAAGTTCAAGGTTCGGGCCAGAGAAAATAAATTTGAACTGAACCGAACCCCGAACCGAAAAGTACCTTATTCTGGTGAATTGCAACCAAATTTGAGTGATTTTCGGCGGCAAATACCCTCCCATACTCACTTTATATGTCTCCAAGATTTGTTGATCTAGGGACAGACGTTAGGATAATATCTGGTCAACCTATTGGGATTCAAAACATTTTCCCCACAACAGAGGTGGCATTTTTTGTCATCAGATTTGTCTGAACCACGCGGCAAACACTCTGATTTTCTGCGAGTGGTCAAAAACACCTTCCCCAAATCATAAAAAATGTCCCTGCTCACCATCACCTCTCAAATTTTGGTCATTTGGAAGGCTGGAAAAAATTGAGGTTCGAACAGGTTCGAACCTGAACCGAACCTGAACCCCAAGTTCAGGTTCAAGGTTCAGCAAAATGCCGAACCTGAACCGAAGTTCGAGTTCGGGGTTCAGCAAAATGTACCCTGAACCTGAACCGAACCGAACTTTCCCATCACTAAATATAGAGCATTAGAGGGATTGCTGTACTAGGGATTGTACCGCTCTCCTCCTCCACAAGACAGAAGGCTGCAGTTCGCGTTAGTGTTCCGAGGAGAGCTGTTATTTTTGGTTCTGATATGCGGATCCTTTCGCCCTTGGATCTCCAACCAAACAGTGTCAGAATCCTGTTCCTTTGGGTGGGCTGGGTATCGGATTCGAAGTTTGAACCGCCTTTCCAGAATTCCTGATCAGGACCTGCCAAGGATAAATTAAGAGGGACTCCTGGAACCAAGGAAAAACCAGCAAGAAGCCAGCACGCAAAGGAAAACCCACCAAGAAACCAGTACAGAACTTGTAGCTTCCCAGGTTTTTGTATGTGAATGAAATCGCCATGAGACTGTAGTTACGTCTCGAGCCCATGATGCTTTGTAGTGCATTCGAAAAAGCCAAGAAAATGCATTGCAGTCGGCGGCGTTGATGTGATATTAGCCTGTTTCCGAGTCATCCAGTGGTCAACTTTAGTCTGCTGTCATGAGAGCGCTTCCAGCCGGTACTCAAGCTATGCAGAACAGAATGTGACATGACTCGAAACGGGGCAGATGACTGATGAGAGCAGGAACGAGAAAGGCTACAGCTGTGTGACCAATGTCTTCGGGACACGTGCCCTGTGACCGTCCGCGATTCAGTGGCGGTGCGACATTCACCAATTGTCTGACGCGTCAAAAAAAAACAGTTGTTCCTTTACACCGTGTTTCCGGTGACCGAGAAGTTATCCAATTTCTGGCGACTGCGAAGGATATATTCGATGGATTTTCTGAGCTTGGCTAAAAAAAATGCTTGATCTACACAAGAGAGAAAAAAAAACCACTTCCATCCTTGCACCAACGTGACTTGCACATAAATTTACCGCTAAAGAAACAAAGAGCTCCCTTCATTGGCTTACACCATGTCGTCGATCACGGCCAATGCCAGCTTAGTCAGGTTCAACTTTCATTCAACAACCAACAGAGCTCACATCCAGTGACACATTCCTTGTACTATTCTGCACCCAGTTGTCACATAAATGCTTCAAATGAGGACCGGAATTTAGAGCATTTATAGTAGAATGCGAAGGTCAACTGGTGTAATACTACCCTCCAGGATGCCATCTACAGGCACTACTTCCACTTCATTTCCTATTGCCAATTGCGCACATTCACAGTGAAGGGGTGAAAAATGAAACAAGGTTTTGGGTGTTGCACGTGCTGAAATGGTGAAACAACTGGTGCAGGAATGCATGGTGCTTTTGCCAAAAACGAACGATAAAAAGCTGACAAATACTGTTCCAGATTGGGAACTCAACGCCCTGTGATCGGCCCGAAGCGGAAAGTCATATGTGGCGGTGTCGCAATAATTTTTGTTTCGCGGTCGCTGAGTGGCGCATGGTGGGAGCACAAGAAGCAGAACAACCATACCTATTCGGAGCATATATCCTGGAATAAGGAATACCAAGCACCGAGTGTTTCAGAGTCTTCATAACGGCATGAAATATTAACAAACGATCAGTCCATGAGGCAAAGACGATTTCGTGCATTGGTCAGAGACTGCAGCAAGCTACGGCCTCATAAGCCCGGAGTCCACGTCAAGGACACACGCGGATGCCTAGTCCGTCTCCGGGATCCTTTTTACCACAAAACCAGAGCAACAAAAGATTCCGCGGCCCATCACATAATCTCCCTTGCCCTCTATCCTTCCCGTCGTGCGAGCGTAAATCGAGGTCGGAAGACTCTCCGGCAGCTACCAGTCCGACGCACCCTCGCCAATGTTCTAGCCTATCATGTGGGGTCGCCATCAAGGGTGTCGAACATCTCCGCAAAAAGCGGATCCACGTAGCTCGGACGCAGAAGACTCAAATGCGCCCCCAATAGCTCCATTGACGCCTTTGGCGAGCGGGGATCCGAGCTGAGCAAGACACCTCCCTTACGCCACGCTGCGGGGACATGTAGGTGGCCACCGTTCCAGATGGGAGGCACGCAGGACTACCAACGAAACCACTCGGTCCCCAATGGCTACACGGTTTCCCGCGGGCGTATGGGGAACAGAGTGCAGCGCCGATCCAGGCACCATGTTATCCCAATCTGGTAGACGGTGGGGCCTTTGGAACCCAGAGGGGACTCGGATCGAGCTGCTCAGTCGTCACCCTGGCGGAAGCAAGGTCGAATCGCGCGCTGTGGAAAAAGTGTGGAATCAGTGAGTGCTAAACGTTGGAGGTTGGAGATGAGGAATTACAATCCAATGGACCAGTAAATCCTAAACTAGGATTGAATCCCACACTGTGTTTGACTCAAATTGAACGCACCTGCAGATCGTTGTCGATGTTCAAGCGGAGCCATAGTGAGGGCTTGACAGAGGACTGAGCCACCTCTCCAGAGTGGAGGCAAAGAGAGAGAGAGGTGGAGACGGCAGATGGAGGTGGGAGTCAAGAGAAGAGATACGGCGAGAGAGTCAGCCGCAAAGGAGGCTGCCAAGACACTTGTCTCAGATTGTAAGTTGCGGTGAAAGCATGCACTGCCACTTAGAACAAATTTGTAAGGCTGCTGGGTGGAAAAAAGTCGAATACTCGAATTGACGGCCATAGTATGAAGCTGGTTCCCGTGGTCGTGGTTCAAACTACGGTTAACTACCGTTGTGCATGTGGTTCAACTTGAAGCGGGGGTTTAGCTGATGGTTGATCGCACCGCAGCCTAACACAACCACACTTGTGTCTTGTACGATACGTCCACTAAGTATTTATTCGTTTTCCCTTTATTCCTGCCGCAATGTCACTTCCTCCTACGCGCAACCAGTTTTTGGCAAAGGTCCAGAACCTCGGATTCCTGAAGATACGCTTGGCTGAGCTTAACCTCGAGAAAGACGCTGTCTTGAGGAAGGGCATGGAGACGAAGATCCGTGCGCTAGCTCTGGAGGACAAGCTTGATGGGTTCAAAAGTACCACTTCCTCCTGCTGCTGCGAGCTTAACTCATCCGATGTCATTCCAGATGCCCTGCGGGCCTTCAAGCACCGGGCGGCTGCCGGCAAGGAAAACACGGCCACCGTAGCAGGGCCTTCCACCACGCCGGCAAAAAGGAAGTGCGTCCCTTCCGATGAGGATACCATACTGGCTCCCCAAACAAAGAAGCCAACCAAGGTGGACTTGGCTGCCCGTCAGTTCTCTTCTCTTTCTGCTGCTGGGCCGTGCCTCACAAGTAACATTGTGGTTCTTCTTGCAGGTCCTTTGACCCGGAGCAACTCTCGCAAGCTCGATAAGAAGCTGTTTGGGATGTTGGTGGGCAAAAATGGGAAGGTGTAGTGGTCAGTCGTATTGTCCATTCTCTCTTGATGTGTCTCACAGCCTTCAGGTTGTGTGCAGCGCAGCATGGGACTATCGATTTGTTAATTGTGTATTCAGACCCGCTAGAGTACTTGCAACATCACTATTTCACGCAGTTTATTTCTTTAACGCAAGGCTGAGAATACGGTATTGAATACGACCTTGAAGTAGTTGAACGTTGATCACTCGTCAATCACAGGTTTGAGCGATCTCTGTTCCTATCCACCAGGTTCGTCATGCCGATTTGCGTCTCTGATGAAGGAGCTCACCGTATACTTGCAGTCGCAATGGAACACGCCACTGCCAACAATGCCACCATTGTGCCCCTCCTCCTGTTGCCTCCCTCTTCGCACAGCGTGAGCAACAGCACACCACCATTGCAACAGCAGAGGCAAATATCGAGGCGATTGACAAATACCTACTGGCGGAGGAGGCCGCGATAAACAATGAGACTAAGGAGACTGCCGCCCTCATGGCACAAATCGAAATTGATATCAAGAGCTCAAAACAGGGAACGGCCAGAGGCCTCCGAACCGCCGCCAAGACCGAAAAACAGATCACATTGGTTTTGAAAGAGATCGAGGGCATGTTGGGGAAGGAAAAGTATGATGCATGGAAGCTTTCCCTAGGCGACAATCCAAAACAAGATGCGGCCATCCAAGCCGGAGAGATTGGTGCAGGCGGGAGTTGACCGCAATGTGATGAAGGGCTATATTGGGGGGCCGTTAGTGGCTGACGCAGAGGGTGGGCTGGTTCCAGTTGGAGGGTCATCAGGTGCAGGTGGAGGGGCGAACCACACGACTCCCGAGACGTGCGAAATTGGGACAAGTTGAGGGCAATGTTACTTCTGGGTGTTCTATCTTTACACGTAAAAGTCTGTACTTTTCATCAGCGAACTGTCTCCATCGTTCTAAAATCAGGAAAAAAAACTTTCGGGAGCGAGAACAAGAATAAAGCGAGGGATTTTCATAATAAATGCACAACAATACATGCGCGGTTCTATCTTTGAAATCACGCAGCTGCTCCCGTTGTATTGGCCGCAAAGCAACTGTGCCCACTTTCATCATTCCCCACTACGGTACTGCTGCTCGTCACTGCCACGAGCATTCCTGGATAATCCGCGCCTCAGCCTCGTTGTGGATGATCCTTTCAGCACGCATGGGGATTACTCGTAAGGGGCGCTTCTTGAATGGTGCAAACTGTTCCACTCCAATCAGCTTCGGCTCGCACAAAAGAGGAAGGTCGATAAGTACCTCGAAGATGGGACACCGATAGACACCCTGAAGACCGCCCACTAAACGTATTGCCGTCGACGTCGAGCTGGTGCTTGACGTTCCGATAAAGCTCCTCCCTCGGCGCAGGCAGGCCTTGAATACCAGCTTTCTGGATGCTGTGGCGTTGCGGTAGCAGCCGCCTCTGGAATGTGCCTATGCGAAGATGCTCATCTTCCCATCGATGTGGTCGCAAGTGGTTTCCCGAAGAGCCGACCAGGCAGAGGCGCGAACAGTGGCGAAAGTTCGGACGACGCTGATCGAGTCTCCGTGATACGACCCAAATTAACACGTTCCACGAGTTACAAACTGAGACCGAGTCATGGGTCAGGCGTGACACGTTTGATGCATGGTCACCGAAATGGTATGCCCGGAACATGAAGTTGCGCAGCATTCTGAGAGTTTATGAGGAAACCCACTTCGGACATTGGATCCGAAACCCGATGGTGGTCCCTTCCGCCGCTTTGCATCGAGATATTAACGACAGGACACAATCCACCATCCCCCAAGTGCCGACAGTCTGCAGTGCTGGGTCTGTTTCCCGACCATCTTATTTCTTTGCGTATCCTGGTTGTCCGTGGTCACTCCTGGTGAGGAAAGGGGTCTCAGCGTGCAGAATGTGACAGTCTGAGGACGTTGCAACCGGAGAATGCAGGCAATGAAGCGAAAAGAATCCGCCGTCAAACGCTCCAGACGACGGCCGCGGTATTGACCATTGCAAGCGCTGCAATGGGAAATTATCCAACGGAGAATTCGAGAGCGCGCAGTGGCGCTCGGCTCGTGGAATAATCGGAGGACGTTGCGGACTGGGATGTCGTTGTGTTGTAAATTTTTTGTGATGAGATGGGGCGTGGCTATTCGGTGCCTCCCAGATTGTATACAGGGCTGCACCATATTGCTGAGATGTCAGACGCTCTGATAAGAATGGGATGGATTTGCGCGTCTCCTGCCGAGTGAGGTGGTGCACGGTAACACTAGAGTGGGGGCATTCTTGGTACGTGTTCATTATTGTCCTGGGTCGCATGGGGCTCGATGACATCGAGGGGAGGGTATTAGTATTGATCTATGTGTGGTGGCTCCATTGTGAGAAAAGCAGTTGCGTCTTGAGCATTGCGTCGACCATTGCCCATCGTGCCGTCAACTCTGTTACCGAACTCGAGGAGTCCCAGCGCGCATACAGTAAGACGGGGATGAGTGTGTGCGCTTAGCTGGTAAGCACGCCATCCTAAACACGTACTCGTCTACTAATGTGATATGGAGAGATGCAGGTAGAGGAATAGTCCGCAGACGAAAGTCAAAGTGTGCTTACCTGGATGCGGGTGACTTGGGAATTCTTGGACGCCGCAAGCGTTCGTCAAATTTTACACAGTGAATAAGCACCCAGGTTTACGGTGGATCTGGGGACGTGTGGCAGAACATGGCCCGGGGATTGACGGCCAGGGCAACATCGTGGATGTGAGCGGTTTCAGGTACTGCGTTGGGGAAGAAAGTTCGCTTGCGGTTGGATTGCTGGTCTTGGGTGCGTCGGGGTCGTTATTTCGCCGCCTCGAGGCCGTCAAGGGACGTCCGGACATCGGCGTCGCCGCGCTGTATTAGTTGAGGAGGAGCATTCGCTAAGGATTCTAGGGTCGCTGTTGTTCGGGTGGAGAAAGGCCGAATGCTTTCCCTGGAGCAGGACGAGCCAGGTTTTCAAAGCCGTCCATAGAAGATTAATGCTGCTCGGTCCGCTGGGCGGGTCGAGCTTGAGGGGTATCGTTGACAAAGCCTACCAAAGGATTAGTAACGCCGTAAACCACCTCGGCGGACAGGTATTACGAACAGGTTATGCTGGTAAGTGCGACCATAAGGCAAGGGAGGACCGATCAAACCAACAAGCCATGCTGACGAGAACCATTGCTTTCATGTCGGCGTGTCCAAAATGAGGATGGTGTTGAAGCTGCCCAGCACGAGAGGAGGAGAGGAGGAGAGGAATGTGCCCGAAGGCCCCGAAGTCTCGGGTTGCTGGAGTAGCGTTATTTCAAGCTGGTTGCATATGCTTTGTCATTACATACGATATCACTGGTGGTGCTGGTGGTTCCAGAATATCGAATACGAATAGGCTGGGGAGGGTCGCTGCCAGGCTCGAGCGGTCGGTCATCGTGGTTTGAGAAAAGGCTTGGTCACATCAGCGAATCGGGGAAATTATTGTTGTAGGTTGTTGTAATTGGAAGTGATCCACCAGATTGCCGACAAGTTGCCAAGCAATATATGGCCATGTAGTTTGAACACAACATTGCGGCCGGTATGTAACCTGCACATATTTACTGGGGCCACCTTGTATCTTGATGAAAACATTGCACAGATAATGCGAAGGATCACAAGTGTTGTCCCGTGTCCATTACAGGGGCCGAAAAATATTCATCATCCCACTATAAGGACTGTCCATTAAATTAAACATAATCAAAGCTGGCCGAAGCCAGCACCCTTCCTCATCGTCGATCACCCTACACTCCATCTACTCCCCTCATAGATTATGTGCGACCGGAAACATTGGAGTGAAATGTATCATTCACCCAGCATCGGGCCACCAATACACGAATCCTCCTTATGTAATGGTGCTTCCAGAGGGCAGGCGGGATGAATCCTGCAGGCGAAGACTCAGGGAAAATTCTACGAAGTCCATTTCAAGTTCCGACACGGCGGATCTTTCAGGAGTTCTCGCATCAGAAGGTCCGTGCCCAACACATGATCATCAGAGTCAGCAATGTTGATCTTTCTTCTTTCCCCCATCGCCATCTCCGCGCTGGTGCGTCGCTGTGCCCCTCCCGTCCCTGCCATCGTCCTCCAAGTGCTCGCAAGAACGTACTTGTCAACCGCAAGGCTCTTCGGGACTCGTAACGTTCCTGCCACGGCTCCTATCCCAAGTATCTTCAAGCCGCGGCTCACTTTGCAAGTTCTCAAGTACCCTTACTGTACCAGAGCAGCCTCAAGACATCAAGAATATCGAGATAGCCTACTCCGATTTCTCCTTCAAGTGGCTCGTCAAATTCCGTTCTTCAAGCTCTTCAAAAAGTGTTCTGCCCTTCAATCTGCTCCAGTGCTAGCTTTCTTGTGTCATCCAGTCGACGGGTAAGTCGGATATCATCAAATTTGTGCCCACCGCTTCGTGTCGTCGCGTCATCTGATGAGTTTCTTCGATTCAGGCTGTTAAACGCTATCCAAATTGTTACGTCTCCGATTCTGTGGTGCACCACACGGGTCCGAGCTCCACAGTTGTCTACATACCGGTGCAATATATTATTTCTCTCCATCAGCGTGCCGTTCCCGTAGTTGTACCCGTAATGTAATGAATTCAAGCCTAAATGGAATGGTATGCGGCCT
>JARJCP010000217.1:0-93721 GCA_029281795.1 Mycena crocata | reverse complement strand
GTCTTTGGCCGCCTTCCTCGAACCTAATTGAAACCCTGTTCACCAGAGGAAGCGCCTTTCGGGCCATCCTGGTCATAGCAAATTGGTCTTGCGTTGTCGGCAGACTTCCGTCAGCCGAACCTCTGATTGCATTAATCAATGCGAGCATCTGGGTCATGTCCATTCCAGCTGGTTGAGCAGCTGGCTGTCCTTGAACCGCCTGTTGAAAAGACTGCTGGGGTTGAACCATCCCAGTAGGATAACTAGGGCTCATTCCGACAGCGAAGTTAGGCACAGAAATCCCTTGTTGGAATTCCTCATGCTAGGAGTATGTGTACGAACTCCTCCATAACTGCTAGGAACTACCTGCGATTGCTGGTATGAAGCCACCGAGTTCTGAGTCTCCATCATAAGTTGCTCCTTGATACAACCTTGTACTTGCAAGGTACGAATCTCATCATCCCTACTATCATAAACGGCGCTTAACTCGTCCATGATTTCGTATTGAAGCTGAGCTACATATGCATTGGACGGCGTGTACGGCTGCATTTGTCTAGGCGGCACACCCGGGACCGATTTATTTGCATAGTAGTCATCGACTCGCTGCTTTTTGCTTTTAGAATCAGGCCACTTGGGAATCGAGGTTCCATCTCCAAGCTTCATCTGATTATTGACTATCAACAATCGCCCCATGTCAATATGCTCTCTCTTGTAAGGGCAATCCTTGATCATGTGGTCAGTATGGAAACAATAGAAACAATTCCGTTGTTCCTCCCCAGGTTTCCATCCTCCACCAGAATACCCAGGACGAAAGGAAGGCCTTTCACCCATGTCTCTGTGGTTATGGCTTTGTTGTCACTGAGGATTATAACTACGACTGGCGTCAGGAGCGGTTTTCTGTCCTTCAAAGCCTTGGCTCATGATTTGCCTCATAGCTGCCAAATTCTCATTCACTTCTTGGAAGCTAAAGTTGATTTTCTTCTCAGAAACCGCATGGCTATCTTTTATTTGGGCTACATCCCCAACTAAACTATCCAATGCAACTTTCTGTTCAGAAACCTCCTTCTTGAGAACAAGGAATTCTGGCGTTATCGACGGGCTCACAAACGTGGGTGCAATACTGCTAGTATTCACCTCAGTAACAAGATTAACTCCAGCAAGTCCACTCTTTACATTGACTTCGGTGAGCTTAGCCACCATATCAATTAAAGCTGACAATAGAATGGTCTCTTCTGGGCGGGCCATTGGTACCACGGCACCTGGCTGCACTGGTTTGGGTGCAACGGCAGGCAACGGTCCAACTCCTGGAGCGCCAACAGACTTCCAATAAAGAGTTTGCATAATCATCATGTTGATTTCGTAGGCAAAGGTGCTTTCGAAACATGCCACATATTTTTCCACCAAGGAATTGTTGGTCATTAGAACCGGGGGTTTACTCAACTTATCAGCCTCATTCTTGAATGAGAGGCTGAACCGTTTTATCAATCCCTGTTCAGTTTTCCGCATTGGCGTAAAATCGGCACAGATTTTATTCAATCTCTCCAAAGATCCCATAGTGAATGACTTGATTTCCGGAAATAATTCCTCAATCTCAGTAACCCACTCATCGAAAGTCCCAGAAGGATAGGTACCTAGACTCTGCCACTCTTGCCCAGTTGTGGTTGAACAATAGCGAAGAATCACGTCCTTCTTCTCTTCATCAGTCGTGAGTTTTGCCTCATCGATAATTATCCTGCAATTGCGCAAGAACTTTATCAAGCTATCGGCGGTCTTTCCGTCAAAGTGGGGACTTGCTCTCGAGTCCCAAGGACGAGGCAAAGTTCGCGAAGTGCTCCCCCCAGCAGCAGTGTTTGGTGCAGCAGTAGTAGACATTGTAGGTGTACTAGTAGCGGCGGTTTGGATATTTAAATTGTTATCCCGATAAGCGACTAAATCAACAGGTGCAGCGATTGGGCTGGTTGGGACTGAAGGTTCGGTCAAGGGTGAAGAAAGCTGATGATCTGCTTCTTCTAATACTACTCGTCGAGTAGATAACGCGGTCAGAAGTTCTTTATGTGCAGACTGTCTGTTCGCGGTTTGTGCGGCGGCTTCTGCTCTACCACGTTCAGCTGGTGTCGCTGATTTTTTAGGTCTAGTCACGGGAGGTAAGCCGGATGAGAATCCTGCGTTACGGGACGTAGAGGTTGTCCGAGGTTTAGCTCGAGACGAAGTGTAAATGGAACTAGTTCCTTCTCCGGATAAGGTCTCCGGGTCGAGATCTTGAAGGGTGGGCTGTCCTTCAACGTTTTCCAGGGTAGGTCAACGGTGATGAACACTCAAATCCTTGTTACGGGATAAGAGTCTTCGCAAAGGTTTTGGTATTGACTACCTCGACACAAAGCTTTCAACAAACAATGGACTTGACAAATTCCAACAGATTCAGACAATTTAGAGTTCAAAAATTGAAACTCTGATCTGTACCCCTCGCGGTGGGCTCCAGATGAAACGGTGACTCTCGGGTACGCGTGAATGATCTAATAGAAAAGCTAATGCAAGCTGCTGGAAAACCAACACACAAAACACCAACTAAACCACTAACCAACCAACAACTACTCCTCTTAATGTGAGAGAACCGGGGTGTTCGGGGGTGCGGATCAAGTATTAGATCCCAGAACAGAGAATAAATCCCTCAAAATGTCTGATTCGGTCTTTTTGGTCTTATCCCGATAACGAGTTTAATCGAAAACTTGGCTTGTAGGCCGAGTAAACACAATGTTATTGCGGTAAGGGACGGGTTTGTATAATATAACGATCTAGTGACCGGCAAAAGTGGGTTTTATAGGTTTATAGGTCGAGGTTTGAGGTGCCTCTGAAGACTACTGTTAATTCGTCTTATGAATCCCGTAACTGAGAGTTTGAGGTGCTCTCGAGACTACTGTTACTTCGTCTTATTAACCGAAAATCCAATTCACACAGTCAAGTCAATCCAATCAAGTTTATTCCACAAGAGGGTGAGGGACAAGCACTTCCTAACTTTAAAGCTGCCCCCCCCTACAACCAATGGCAAAATGAGATACTGGCCGGATCAGGGCGCAGCTAACTAGCTTAAAACTACTCTAATCTGGTCCTTATATACACCTACAATACTGCTTACATGAACGCAATTGGTCTACCAAAACTAAGCAATGAATAAGCAGATCTGTATCAAGCGTCTTATTGGCTGAGGCATGGGCCATTGACTCATTTCCTTCCACAAATATCAATCTCGCATGTGGAGATGCTCGGAGTCTTGATCTCTGAACGAGCTCGAATCTTCTTCGCCTGGTACACGGTCAAGTACCCTTATCGGGATAAGCCACTTATTCGAATCGTGTTGTTGCTGGCTTTCGAATGAACCTAAAGAGGGCATACCAAACTAAGGTTGATATTTCTGACATGTCACGAGGTTATCCGAGTGATCGGGTCCCACGCGGAAGAGTGACTCGGCATAATTGCCTTATGGAGTCTCGGATCCGGAATATCCGACAAGTCCGTCATTGCCTGTTCTAAACCAGCACAGTCACATGATCTGTCGCGTCGCGTCTCCAGTTGGCACTTAGGCCCACAAAAGTCAAAGTGGTGGATTCAGACCATCCTCGGTACGCCTGCATGCGTATTTTATATCTCCTTGATCCTAGTCTAGCAAACAGCTCATCCGTATGAGATTTCGGGTACTGTTATGATTTTAAGTCTTATCCCGATAAGCATTATATTAGCCCCAAGTGTGGAGGTACCGCCATAATGAGTCCCGGACTTGACCCATGCTATGCAACTAGAAGCTACTCATTCGGAGCTCATGATAGCTTCTCTGAGAGTGCGTGGATGCCAATGAAACAAAGCAAAATTGCAAAATTCCATGCGTGCAGATTTACACGGCTTATCAGCGCGTTTGTCGAGTGAGCACAACTCAAAACGAAAATTGATTTCTGCTACTTTCCAGACAATCTCCCGAGTTTGCGCCAGCGTAAAGTGAGGCAGAGAGTCGAGGGGGATGGGAAAGCCCTCAACGCTCGAGACTCCTGACGCCTCCAATGCCGGTTGTATACGATCTTGGAGCTTGCCGCTCCGCCTGCCCGTTTTAGAGTTGGGGTTCCCGCGCTCCTTGAGGAGGCCCTCCAAAACGTCTCGCCATTCCTGTGCACTCAGGAGCTGTGTGTACCCCGGGTTGCTCAACATATAGAAGAACCCATCGGAAAGAAGGTTCCAGTGGTGCAGGAACTTGCGGCGTCGCTCAGCAGTAGAGTTTACCAAGAGCGCAGGCTCAGGAAGAACGTATCGCCTGTCGGCGGGATCGGATGTGAACGGGAGGACAGAGTGATCGACCTGCGCCAACGCTTCGGCCCAGGCAGCGATGGGTAGCGGCATCTCTGGAATCGACAATAAAATGAACTTGTCGCGCGCAGTTTGTGTGGGACCAGTGGATGCAGATTTGGATTTGGGCGCTTGCTTTGCAGCTTTTGGTGGATCTGTAGCGCGAGGTAGGACATCAGTAGTTGATCACACGCAAGATAGACGACGTACATGGTTTATAACGTCTGTCCTGGGCTTTTGGCTGCAGAACTGAAAGCGAGCTGCTGGCAACAGCGCTCGCGCTCCGGTGAATTACAGCAGAAGGGGTGGTGTGAATGACATTGGACGCGGAGCTGGAGCTCAAGTGATAAGCAACAATCGGGGTAGTGGACTCCGACGTGGAGCTGCTGGCAACAGCGCTAGAGGGGTTCATAGTCGAAGGAGGAGCAACCACGGAGCTGCTGTTGTCGGGGATTTCGAAGGGATCACGATACCATGCCGTCTGAAGATGCTGGCGATGGATTGCCGCAATTTTTTCTGAGGTGCTGTTCCCGCTATATAGTACTCTGGGTACACCATCACCGGTTGCTTGGGAGTGTATCTCCATTGGTGCCTTCAAGGGGACCACAGCCAAAATATTTTCTGCATCAAAAACATATGAAGGCCGCAAAAACCAGAATGGGAGGCGCGCCGCCCACAGTTTCTGGGCGAATATGGGAGATGCGGTGAAGGCGCCGACACAGGGTGGAATATCGACTCCCTCCGGAGGGCTGGTGAGGTTGTTCTCCATGCGGGGTTTGTAAATAGCCGTGTAGTGGTAAAGCGCGTCTAATTCCAGGACTGCGCGTTGGAACGAGGTGACCATAAATACCATCCTGTCGTAAGTAGTTGGGAGGGTTCGCAGTTGCTCGGACCAGATACGGATGGTTTGAAGAAGCGGGCCGAAAAGAGGGGAACTAGTAGCTGTGCGGTCCAGATCCTTTACCTGAGGGCGAGAATGTCAATGAAATTAATTTTGCAGTGATTTGAGAGTGATACCTGAGCGAAGAGGTCTTCAACGGGGTTAAGAAGCGCAATGAGCCGGGAGTATCTGAGGCGCCCCAACCCTCGTGTGACCGCACTCCCGACGACGAAATCTGCGCGCGAGGGGTCCCACCACATTGAAGTCAGATTGCGGCGTGCACCCTCCTTGGCGATGGCGGCAAAATGGCAGTAACGCTCAGTGAATTGCTGTGGCCATAGCGTCGGGTCGTCGGTCCCATACCGCATGTCGGACCGGAGGTAGAGTTTATGGGGAAGCTGAAGGGACGGAACGGTGGGTACATAATCGGTGTTCGTTGTGACAAAGTAAGTCTCAGCGCCCAGTTGCACCATAGCCGCGACCTCGCCATCAAAGGGCCCGAGGGGACTGTTCGTGTTGCGATTTCGCAACAAGTCGATATCCATACTGGCCACAAATGATCTGACGTGAAGTCGAGATCCCAGGATCCAACGTGTAGTTGGGATCCAATTAACCCGACCTGAAGTCTGGGCTAGGTAGAGCTGGTTTGGTTGGGTGGGGATGAGGGGAGGAGGAAGGAGGAAGGAAGGAGGAAGGAGGGAGGGATGATGGTGATCACTACCAAAGTGGACTTAGACACAAAATCGGATATGTGGCTGTGCTGATGGCGGCTGTGCTGCTTTCATAATCCTTCCTCTCCACCAGCTAAGTGCGTGCACCCTAGGCGACACTCTGAGGAACCGTCTGAGAGGTCCGAAACCGGGGCGACTGGTGGGCTCGACTTCATGTCAGCCCTGTTCTGGCTCGACTTCATGTCAGCCGCGTGTGGGCTCAGCTTTTGGGCTCGACTTCATGTCGGCCAACTTTTAGGCTCGAGGCTCGACTTCAGGTCAGCCAGTTTTTATAGGACAGTTAAATGGGCACTCCAACTACGAATCAAACGGGCACTCTGCATGTAATCAAACGCGCCATCTTGCTATGAATTATCTGTTCTTTCCTGGGGACTAAAACGGTCGATCTACATACCTTTTGCTTGTACCTATGAAATCTACTTGTGGACACTCAAACGAACCCGATTCTAACACGTGAACGAACACTGGGAGGATGTTCGGCATGAACGCCCACATACGGATCTAACTGTGCCTATTCCTGCACGAATATCAGCCGTTTCATCGAGTTTTTGTGCAAGTGCGCCTGGACGCGAGAGTTTTCGTGCAAGTCTCTTCAATTATCTTCTCATTCCAGTATAAGGAGGTCTAAATGTATATACTAGTTCACTGACGCGTGAATTCCTATAAATGACCCATGAAACGAACTCTTTTGTGTAAGTTTTTTTCATTTCTCGTCTACTTCGTGTATAATGGTGCTAAATATATTATACTAGCTCTTTACTACATGCATTACTTCAAATAGTCAAATCTATGACCTCTGAAACGATTTCTACCTCGTCATCGGAGTCGTCGGAGTCCACACCCGATAGCTTCTGCTTCTTGCGTGGGCGCCGAAGCTCAACCTCAGCATCATCATCATCCGAGTCCACAACATCGGAGATATCTATAAGCCCCAGGAACTTCCTCTTGTTGGTGGTGACGCCGCACGCAAGATCAATGGGCTGTGAACGCGACGCGCCTGGACCCGATGTGTCTGGGATGAGTTTTGGAGAGCGATGTGTAGTGGTGCTTCGGAGGGGAGAAGTGGGTGGTGGGGTCAAGAGATTGAGCTGGGTGCGATGTGACTGGGATAGAGAAGGAGATTGGGTCGGCCGAGCACGACGGACAGGAGAGGTGAGAGGAGGGGATGGGAGAGCGGCACCGCGTCCGCGTACAGGTGTATTCGGGACTTGGGGTGCGGGCTCAGCTGCGATGCGCACTCTCTGAAGCCCAGGTAGCGGCTGTAAAGCCCATTCAGGACGCCCTGGTCTGCCACGAGCCGCGAGATAGGGCACGATCCAATCATGCCATGCTTGCTCGGCCGCCTGCAGTGCTGGCAGGGCCTGCGGGTCACGAACACGATACACCATACCCTGCTTCATAAAGTACCCGTCATAGGCTTGACGATAGGCGAGGAGTGCTTGACGAGCAGCGGCATCGGGAGCGGGCATCTCTCGGCAGACCAAAGTATCGTTACGTACCTGATAGTCTCTGTGAGCGGAGTCTCGAATCAAGTATTTGGGGAATACACACATGGTGAGTCTGGATTCTGCCGAGCACATTAATCGTAGATGCTGACCCAATCACGACGCGCAGTCCTGTAAGCCGCTCAAATATGGCTGCAAGCTCTTCGATGGAAAATAGTTCGAGCGCCTTGCGGAGAATAGCCTGGTGGCGGAGATTGGTTTTGTAGTGAGGTCGATTCACCGGGCCAAACAGACGCCGGATTTCTTGGATAGGTATCATGGTGGATTAAAGGGATCAAAGGTATGGGGGCGGGTCCAGCTCAACTCAAAAATAAAGGCTTATATAGTGGTTCCGGAACTTCCAGCTCCGCCATGCCACCATACTCAAGTGCGCCACACTCAAGTGCGCACAACTGAAGCTCCACACACTCAAGATTGACCATTTTCGGAAACTCAAGATCTGCGCGCTTTGGTTTTCCACATTGTTCTTGTGGCCGGCGCTTTTCTGGGTGGTGTGGCCCGTGAGTCGCACTGTCTTGTCTCACCTTTTTTGGACTTGACTAATAGCCACTTCAGCTACTGTCCTCCACCTACCATCAACTTGTCTTCACCCTGCACGAACTCTCGACGATGGCACGAACGAAGAACAAAGTCAACGCGAAACCCAAAGTAATGTACAAGCCGTACAACCCGGATGAGGTACCCAATATCATGCCATTCCCCGACTTGGGCTGGGTTGCCGGCACCAAAACCGAGGAAATCCTCGTCCCAAAACTCAACAACTACCAGCGAAGCTGGATTCTTGATGTCGCGCTCCGCGGCATTGATCTGGCCAGCTTCACACCAAAAGCGGCCACTCCAGTGTACGACAAGATCAAGATCGATGCTTTTGACGCCAAGGCATTCAAGCACGAGGTGCAACCAGGGGATGGGGAGGAGGAAGCTCGCATCCCCGCGCTCGTTGCCACCTGGAAGAAGCAGCAGAAAGACAAGCAGAGAAGTAAGAAGGTGGTAGAGGAAGAGGACAGCGACGAGGAGGAGGAGGAGGAAGACGAGAGTGGACGCGCGGCTCTCCTGCGCGGCTACACCAAGGCTGGCTGGCGAGCGGTAAGTCCCGTTGGTTCCTCTCGAACTTCTTTTTGACTTGAGAACACAGGCGATCCAGAAGGTTTTGAGTAACAAGCGGGGCGCTGAAGTGGCGAAACGCAACAAGAAACCGGACGACACCGGCAATACCGACGACCCCGCTGAATCGGGCTCGGGGACCTCCGCGCTGGCCAAGCTCATGGGCCTCGCCGCCTACACTGGCCGGGACAAATTCCGCGATGACCGCCACGACGAGATCGAGCAATATTCAAAGTCCTTGCCGGGCAGCTCCAATGCGGGCGGCAAGTTTCGCAAAGCTGAGGCCCTGCTGTGGGCAAAGGAAGATCAAACAGTTTGGGAAACGGCAGCTACAGCTGAGGATGACGTGGACTGGGCGGAGTATGTCGTTTTTAATGACTTGTTTTTCTTCCTCTGGGACTGACATTGTCCTTAGGCGTCAAAAGCTAGTGCCAAGCGGCTTCAAGCAGATGGTCGACACCCTCCACAGCAGTGGCAAGTTCCGCCCGTTCGTTGCGACCATGACTATGGCTTGGATTGACGACGAGGAAAGGGTGCACTTTGAGTGGCAAGTGCTTGATGCTCAGTGTCGAACATATACTTACTCTTATCACAGGGCTGAGGCTGTTCCGGCCGCGATCCGCGTTGACAAGGCGTTCGAGAAAAAGCACAAGAAAGTCGTCTCGGACCATGTCAATGCCATGTACGAGTGGGCAGAGCTGCCGCTGAAACGTGAGATGCCAAATCACCGCAATAATGTATTCTGACGCGCTTTCCCAGAGTACCTTGCCACCCTGGAAAATTCCGTGAAGGAGGCTGCCCCCGTTTTCCCGCTCACCGTGGACGCCGTGGACGATGTTCCTCCCAAGGCCCTGATGCAGACGGTGACAAGTTTCTTGGTGGCATCGTACCGTGCGTGTTCTTTTCTCAGCAAATTCTTTCTTTATTGACTTTACGGGCATATTAGAAGCTGCATTTGGGATGGAAGAGATACCGTGGGATGCAATCTCTCGCGTGCCAACGAGTATTACGATGGTGCAGTGGTCTTTGCGTCGACTGGGCTCGCGGAGCTGACCCGCGATGGGTACTATCATCTGGCCAACACACTGGCATCGGTAGCGGGTGCCGGGACTTCGGGCTTCTTCCGCAAGGCGCCCTCACTGCCTCCACCTCCGCCGCGTACCCCATCGCCTCCGCCTCCTCCACCACCTCGTTCTCCTGGCTCGCCGCTCCCGCCTCCGCCGCGTACCCCATCGCCTCCGCCTCCTCCACCACCTCGTTCTCCTGGCTCGCCGCTCCCGCCTCCGCCTCCTCCACCGCCTCGGTCTCCGCCTGGCTCGCCGCCCCCGCCGCCACGTACCCCATCGCCTCCGCCTCCTCCACCGCCTCGTTCTCCGCCTGGCTCGCCGCCCCTGCCGCCACCTCCACCTCCTCGTACCCCACCTCCCGAGGGCCCGACCGGCCCGGCGGAGACCGCCGCTCCGAAGCGCGGGAGGAAACGCAAGGCAGAGGTTCAGCTTGTTCCAGCGGAGCATGCTCTGACTCGGCGCCCGGCCAGAGCGCGCAAAACTCCCCAGGTGAACCTTCATTCAGATCTGTCTGATGTGTTATTTGACTGAACATCCTGCAGGAGGCTGAGTTGGAGCGTAAAGAAAAAGCAGCCGCTGCTGCGAATGCTCCCAAGCCGAAACCCGGGTAAGGTTTTATGTTCCTCCACATCTCAACGGTGCTAACTAGTGTCAGGTGGGAATATGTTGTGGCGTCTCCTGCAAAACCCAAGGGAACGAAAAAATAGAACTCGAGATTTGGTTTGCAGGAACACCAGCTACGCGGTGAACTTAAGTACTGCATTTCTGTATTTTTAAAACACTCATATGTGATCTTGAGTAAAACTCTAGTATTGGGCGATCTTAAGATGTGGGCGACACTTAAGTGGAACTCGAACTTAAGTGTCTCGCAACCTTAAGATCTAGACAACTCAAGTTGCGGCTACGAACTTAAGTGAGTCACGGACTTAAGTTTTTGCTACGAACTTAAGTGACCCACGAACTTAAGTTGGGGGGTAGAACTTAAGTTGGGGTCGAACTCAAGTTCTGAACGAGTGCCTATACAGGGCTCCATTGACGATGGGGGCTTGGGGCAAATAAAATCAATTTAATAGCTGGTATTATAACTTAAGAACTAGGTACAACTTAAGTACTAAAAAGGATGGGAGCGCCGATATCTTAAGAGGACCTAATAAAGTATTTGCTGGAGTTGGTTCCCACCTGGCTCACAAAGCTCCAAGAGATGAGCCAGAGATTAGGTTCAACTTTCCAAAACACCTATAGAAATGCCAGTTTTGAATCAAGAAGGGCTGCCTGTTTTGCCTGTGATGACCTCTCAAACAAAGGTCTGGCAGTCCTCCATAATTCTACCGCCTTTGAATCATCTCCCTTGAGTTTTGCAAGATCACCGAGGCGCAGCATGCATTCGGCCCTGCTGCGATGGACATCTGTAGGTGAATCCTTCCAATGCAACTGTGAACAAGCTTGTAGCTGTGCCTTGATCATTGCCAGTAACACATATATCTCCCAAGAATTGCAGGGATTTATGAATGTCTAGTCTCTGCTTTGTTTTCAAAGAAAATGCAAGATATACTGTTGGCCAATGAGGACTCCAGGCTGCCTGGTCTGTTAAGAACCAGCAATTCCTATTTGCAAACGCCTCCAAACAGTTTGTTTCAATTTCCGAGTACTGTCCCCAAGCTGATCTGAGGCACTGCTGGAAGAGTCTGTTGGCTTCAAAAATGTTTCCCTCCCTCAGATTAAGATCTGCGGTTGTTGCATCGCAGCCCAACAGCACCTGTGCATGTCCTATGGCATGAAGTAAAGATTTTGCTCCAGCTATGTGTCCTTGCACCGCCTCTTTTGGGGTTTTTATATGCACATTTATCTGCCCAAGTGTGAGTAAGCTCATCCCATGCAGATATGCTGCATCTTCTGGATGTTCGTCAGACAACATTTGTTGCCTGATATTATAGGCCTCCACAAATTCTGATTTTGTGATGTGGATTTCAGCATGAGTGCTCATCAGATTATGATCTGTCCACCCGCCAGACATACCACAGAGCCTTAAGAGATCCCTCCCTCTTGTGCATGCAGCCAAGGCATCTTTGTATTTTCCTAGTGCAGACCAGCACATAGCGTCTATGTTAAGTGCCCTTGCTTCCATCCACAAATCCCCAGAAATCCTGGCTAGTCTCTGTGCCTCGTATGCCTGGCTTTGACCTCCGAGGTAATCACCCTGCCGCCATTTTAAGTCTGCTAGAGGAATCAAGATTTGCAATTGCCTCCTTGTGTCACTACTTGATATTGCTAATGAGTGTCCTGCTTGATAATACTTGATTGCCATTGGAATATCATTGTTGTGATAGCAGAAATAGGTTCCTAAAATTAGAAAGAATCTAGCTATGGAGTCGTTAGATTTATGATCAAGAAACATTCTTTTTGGACTCACATTTGACAACTGGATCATCCACGTGAGGCAAATTCTTTAACGCCTTTTCAATCAAAAGGGAAGAATTAGAGAGTGGGTGCCAGCTCCATGTATCCAAGACATCCGAGGCAACAAGAAGCTCTAGCCTGTGGTCACTTGGTTGGGGTAAAAGTTTGATGATATGGTCAAGGAGTGGGATATATCCACGGTTAGATAAACGGCTGAACTGTGTGAGGACACATGTGCACTGGATAGTGTTCGCCAACTTTGGATTGTCAGGATGCAAGCCATTTAAAAGGAGATTCTGAATGTTGCCAAAATTTGAGGATATCCGTGCACTGACTCTGGAGCTAGACAATGTTCCACTATGGGTGGTGTAGAAATCAAGAAGCTCCTGGAAATATTCCAGCAGTGGCTGAGTCATAGGAGCCCCTGCAGGATGTGATTTTTGCATGTATTCCCGGATAGGTACCAAGGCCTTGAGGTGCTGCTTTTCGTCCATATAAGCCAGGGAGGTGGCCAACAATGTTGATTTGTGACTCAATATGTTCTCCAGTGGGAGTTTGCTTTGGAGGAGATCTGAATCCGAAATTCCATCTGGAAGCATGGACAGCAGGCTCAACAATTCCCGTGCTTGGGGCGTGGATCGGATTTGTGAGCTATCAAGGGATAGAGAAATGGATATATCAAGGCTTGACCGTTTATCCAGGCCTTCAGAGATGACCAAGGTTTTTTCTTGTTCCCAGCGAGCCAAGACAGTAGAACAATCATCAGAGTCAACCAGGTGTGCAATGAGATCAATGGCTAATGGCACATTGCCAGTTAGAGCGAGAACATCGTCAACCTCCTTGGGATTGTGTATATCATCGGCTATGTCTATGAAAGTTTGGTGGGCAGCCTCTTTTGTCAAAGGTTCCAATTGGGGCAAAAAGGGCCGGGTCCACTGCACTTTTGCTGGTCGCTCTGCCCCACGCATAGTAATCTACTGGAATGTGAGGTCTTGCTTTCAGAGAAACAGTCTAGGCTTACAATCAATGCTAGATGGCTAACATCAGAGAGCAAAGACAGCAGTTCTTCAACATCTCCCCTAGTTTCTTTGGAATCCCATAATGTCTCTAAATTATCCAGAATCAAGAGACATGCAGGATTTCTGGAGAAAAAATTGATGATAGACTTTGTAATATTTTTTGCCGCTTTCAACCCCAGATGGGCACCAATAAGTGCAGCGAGTTCATCTTTGGTCGACACACTGTCAGATGCGACAAAGAAACGTCTATGTTCAAAGATCTGTGTGATTTGAGGATGATGCAAGACTGCTTTAGCTAAACTGGTTTTTTCGATGCCTCCTGGGCCTAGAATTGCAAGCCTGGGCCTATTATCCAGACAGAGGTCCAAAATATGTGCTAGTTCAGTCTCGCGTCCATGAAATATTTTTGGTTCAGATGGGAGCATAGAGATAGATGTTGAGCTGAGTATTGATAAGGAAGGCAAAAATTACATGGTTGTGATCATACCTGTTGTCAAGCGTGGAAAACATTCTCTGCGTCAAAATTAGTACTATGTGGTCAAGGCAGACGAGGGTTACATACTACAGATCCCGTGTCTGATGTATCTGACAGGGCTTCGATCATCTGAAGGACTTCTTGGTGCATATCTGCCATATATTTCTGTATGTCTGCAACATTTGCGAGAAGATTCATGTCCTCAAACTATGCAGTGTGGATTAACCAGACTCGTATATTGTGCGAAAAAAACGATACCTTGAACACATCCAGAGCCTCTTCCAAGCCAGTAGCGCATGCTTTTAACAATGTACTCAGCTCTCCTTGACGGAAGAACTGTCGGATCTTGTTTGTATCCTGTTGGGCTTCCACATAGGTGTGGATCGTGTGTAATGTCCTGAACCATTGAGATTAGTACTAAGCAAGTAACAAGTTGAAACATGAGGTAATACTCCATGAATTTTCCAATATGGTTCAATGTGCCCGGAGGCAGGTCTGGCCCACTGTAAGACTTCACATAGATCGAGACAATTACATAGAGAAAAGTGGACGCCTGCTCGATGAGATTGGCACAATCATTCTTGTTTTGTTTGACAGTCTGAATGCAAATCAGTCAACACAGGTAACAGCGTGGTATTCAGTCTAGTAATCTACGTACCTGTACAAGCGTCAACAAAGACCGGGCAGTCTTTGAAATGGCCTTGAGGAAAGGGGCCTTGAAAGCGCCTGCAAGCACCTCAAGACTGTTTACAACTCCTACGAGGCCGGTAACAGTGTTGTTTAGGCGAGTTTGGGTCGAAGAAGTGTTATGCAGGGGCATCGTTTGTCGATGGGCAAGTATAAAAACGAGGCCATATTTATGCTATGTATGTGTGGGCGGATGATGAAGATTTATATTGCGGTGGTCCGAACTAACCTTCGTTTCATCTCGGCGGGGATCGTCGTTTATAAGCGCTCACACGCGCAAAAAGAAATACCTGCATTTAGGACAGCTTTCCCGCGAACATGTTGATCGCATCCCTCCTAGGTCCGTACTTCACCGACATCTCCTTTGGTCACAAGGCGTGCACCTCTAGGCTGGCAGATTTAGGGAAGTGATATGGGCAGCTGACTTCACTTACCCTGACGATGCTGACGATTCCATCTTTCCAACGAACTTCCGATCCCATCCAACCAAGCAGCGAATCAAGATTTCGGCAAGCAGCGACGAAGGATAATGAAGAATAATTACCACATGGCTCTAATCGAGTGCACTGGAATAGAAAATAATGGCACCGACGAGCAAATATCCGAATGCGAATCGACGCGCGAACCCCGAAATAAAATATTGGTTGAAATCAGATGTATGCTCGTGGACTTGCCGAGAACATCCGAGTACTACGATTCTGGTCGTCCGGTCGCGATTTACGAATCTCTCTGTATGTACACAGTAAACCTTTATGAAACTTTCGCCTGGAGGCTCGCACCAACACCGGAACTGGGAAGTGTAAAAATGAACCAGGCACTACGCAGACACCGTGAAAAGACAGACTCTAAGTATCCGCTCTGCTCTTCCATTCACTGGCAAAGTTCGAGGGGATGGGACATTGTCAGTATTGAGGTGTGTGTGACGCAAAAAACCATGCAGATTGGACTCTCAGGACCTGCAGGTCATATCCGACTCTGGAATTGGGATTACTGTCTGATAGATACACCGCATTCAAACACATCGACCAATTTCCGTGCCACGCATTACTACTGGAGCTCGAAAACTTGCGGAGCTGGCACACTGAGGAATTCTCTTGTGTGCCTTATAAGATTGGTATCTGCTCCAGTCAGAACTCTTCGTCTGCAGGTATGAAAGTGATCAAACAGGGCCTGGTAGAAATTCAACAACAGCAGGTGTCTGACTTCAACATATATAAGCAAGTCAGAACTTGTACTCCCCTTACCCACGATGGACGAAGGAGGATTCACACCTCGCCTGCAATCGAACTTGAATCGAACTCAGGGTTAAATGAACACCGATCGCAGAAATAAATTCCAAGACCTTGACAGGTGCTGCTTGAATTGAATCGGACAAGAAGTGGCGCTGGCTTTAACCATATTCACTCCTGATATTTTAGCTTTGACAGAGATAGAACAGGCAGATCGCTGACCCACAGTCTGAGTGTCCCATCGTCAGTGAAATCTTTTTTAGAATGGATAGAAGAGAGCTTTAACTTTTGGTACAGCTACTGCGCAACCGCCCATCGATGTGTTGCTGTATAGGTGCTCCGAAAAGCTCGCACAATTCGGGAGCTTGACATGCTCTTACGGAACACGCGGTGAACCTCGGCACGTCGGGTGAACAGCGCGAAGGTCATGGAGGAGTTTCTGGGTGAATGTGATATGCACGGGCTCGTCCGCAACACAAATGTGATTGGCACAAAAGCAAGCCGGCAAAAGACGTTGAAAAACTTAAGAATTGAGAACAAGACCCAGTGTAAGTACATGCATGATGTTCTTTTGTCAACCGACCTGCAAAAAAAAAAAAATTAAAGCAGGACGTTCAAATCGCAAACCCATTGTACGCACCTCAATCTTGCTGAGGATCTCGTGTCTGAATATTGAATAATCCTCGGAGTTCTCACGTCAAACTTCTGAACGCGAGATCTATTAGTTCCATCTTCAGTGATATTAATGCGCAGCACAATGCAAAGCGGAATCGGCGCGGCGCGTCCGCTCATACGCCGAAATGGCCGGGAGGGTGGAAGGAAAGGTTGGGAAACGAATGAATAATGAAGAGGAAGAAAGAATTACAGACCAGCGAACTTCTCCCCATTAATGATTTTCCCCAATGCCGTCCCGGCGCGTCAAGACAGCAAATGAGAAGAAACGCACCCCCGAAATAACCCTATGAATAGTGATGTTCTGGCTTTGGCCTCAGGCTAAAAAGCCATGGCTTTTTGGCTCGGCTTTGGCTTTGGTACCAAAGCCAAATGGGTGGCCTGGGTTGGCTTTTGGCCTGGCCTGGGATTCCACCAGGCGAAAGCCAAAATCTGCTTTAAAATACCGCCAAAAGCCATGGCTTTCTGGCTTTCAGGCCAAAGCCAACCCTTTTTTTGGCTTGGCTTTTGGCCTGGCCTGGAGTTTCACCAAGCCAAAGCCAATGGCTTCCAGGCCAAAGCCGTGGCTTCCAGGCCAAGCCAAAGCCAGAACATCACTACCTATGAAAGCCGTGTACGTCGGCATACAGCTCGTGAATTGTTTTGGCGGTTTTTGGCCGGTGGCGGCCAAGTGGCGGCGTAAAGTGTGAGAGTGCTGTTTGCGCTCCAAAATATAGTCGTGTGCGTGTCAAGATGTATTTGATTTTTCGAACGGACGTTTCCAATTTCACTTGCATCCGGGACAAGACAGGGAAGATAGGTGATCTGAGGAGAGAACGACGAGATTTGTATGCGCCGGAGCTAGTAGGGGAGCAGACAACATGCAGAAGTGTCAGTGCCACTGCCACCACAGCGGGCGAGCCTGCGAGGTAAACCGCCGAACTCCGCGGGCGGTCGCGGAGGATGCCATTTCGCTTAAACTTCGGGTTTACTTTCGGGTTTGTGGGTAGGGTTGAAGCTATGAAGCGCAGAAACGCAAGCAATTAGAATGGAGCAAGCATGGAGAGAGATGATCATATGAGGTCAGCAGACGTAAGCGTACCAAGTCGGGCCGACTCGGATAACTCCGGCGGAACAGCTTTTGCTTTCTGCTTCCATGGTCGACTTCCCGCCTGCGTTCTCAGCTCTTTTCCCGTCGTCCGTGTTTGGCTCTGTCTAACCCAACTCTTCCCTGAGCATCTACCCGATCTTAATACCGAAATTGGAATCCTGGATCGACGAACTTCAGCCAGGCAGCGTGAAACATTCTTCTTGACGGTCATAGAATTGGCCGCTGCGGCATTCATTTCGACTTCGAGTAAGCGATCTGAGAACGTCACGTCAGAGATGGACCTCTAGCGTGCCGGTGCGATTTGCATAACTCATACCCTAACACGGTAATTGATTCTAAGTTAGCAACTCGAAATTCCGAATAATCTTTAAGCTTGGCGATCCTTGTGCTGTGCCAGACGCGATGCACGGTATAGGAGGAGCGGAGCATATTTATCTTGGAGCCCCACTGCAAGGGGCAATTCACAAGGGGCATTCACAATTGCCCCTCATAGTCCCCTGAGAGTACACTGAAGTCAAATGCCAGCCTCCCAGCGTCAATCCATCTGCTTCACTTCCTCGATATGCGGACTATCAAGTGTGTGGTTGTCGGAGATGGTGCTGTGGGGAAGGTGCGTCGCGATTCGCCCCGTCTTACCTTCGTTTTGGCTAAAGTTCCGAATTTGCTGGTCTAGACGTGTCTCCTCATCTCATACACAATAAACAAGTTTCCTGGGGAATACGTCCCAACCGTACGTCGTACCCTTCTGGCAGCGCTCGCTGTCCAACCAGCTTTTTCCAGGTCTTTGACAACTACAAAATCGACGTGACGATGAGTGGCAGCCCCTACACGCTCGGGCTATTCGATACCGCTGGTGCGTGAAATCCGGATGGGATGACTTTCGTTTCTTAATCAAACCGTGTTCTCGCAGGCCAGGAAGACTACGACCGCCTCCGTCCCCTGTCCTATCCCGAAACCAACGTGTTTCTCGTCTGCTTCAGCGTCACATCACCCGCCTCATTCGAGAACGTCCGAGCAAAGTGGTTTCCCGAAGTGCACCACCACTGCCCCGGCGTGCCATGCCTCATCGTCGGGACGCAGGTCGACCTGAGGGACGACAAAGAGGTGATAGAGCGGCTCGCCGCGGGGAAAAAGCACTGGCAGCAGCAACCGGTCACGACCGAGCAGGGAGAGACGCTCGCCCGGGAAATAGGGGCTGTGCGATACGTCGAGTGCTCAGCGCTGACACAGAAAGGGCTGAAGAACGTGTTCGACGAGGTGCGTGTTTTCTTTGCGAGGGATGCGGGTTATCTCGGCTCCGTCTCATTCTACGTGCCCATGGCTGATCACCATGCAGGCCATCGTTGCGGCTATCGAGGAACCGCTCGTTCGCGGCAAGAGGAAGATCAAGTGTCTTATCCTCTAGCAAGGACGAACCTTTGGTACTGCTACCCTTGAATAAACATCCCTACTTCTTCGGTCCATTCATCCATAACGTCTACGCCGCATTGCATTGCCCATTAGTTTAGACTGCCCTTGTACTTTGTATGCAGTAGAGTCTCTTGCTTTTCACTTATTAAATCCACATCCGAGATACGTAGCGTGCTGAAACACCAACTATCTCCAGAGAAAGTGAGCCATACGTTGAACATCGACTGTACCCGATAATTCTGCTCCTTTCCCTTTGGTTCGACTATCAGACCGTTTATTCATGGAATCATTGCTTTCGGCTGAACTACTCTATAAAATGTGGGTTCCAATGCGGCTCAAATGCGGCTCAGACGCAGAATATTAGGGACCCATTGATAGTACCCGAGTGTGGCACTCAAAACTCGACGCTGTCCGCGTAAGGCTGAGCCGTAAGCCACCTGTGTAGTCTTGAGAGAAGTTCAACGAGGAGGGTCAGTCTCGTTGAATAAATCGAAAATGAAAATATTCGCTTTACCAAGGAAGTAAAAACTCGAGCTTCCCCGTCTTCGGTGACTCTGGAGCAAGAGCTGGCTCCAGAGTGCATCAACCTTGTATGGACCCCAAAAAAATCAACGACGTCGGAGATAATCGGATGATATCGGTTGCATTCGGTCTTCGGCTGCAAGCTTCCGGTGGCAGCGCTTTTTCCACTTTCACCACGACCATCGAAGTGTTATCCTCTTCACTGCGTGAAAACTACCGCGGCAAATTCTTCGCTGGGTCTCAACTTAGTCTGTCCTAGGGCCCTCTACGATCCACTACGTGAGGATGTCTTGTACTAAGTAATCGACACAACTGCATTGGGTGCTGGCGGTTCGAGATTCGAGGATGCCTCATGTTCTTCCATCATGATCGCACGACGCACAACCGCACGACATGATCCAAATCAGTGGACGCCTACTGTCTGTACATGCGCAACATCCAGGGCGAATTTGGGTCCCATCCGTACGCCTTTCTCCTCCGCACCAAAACTCCAGGTGTTCGCGTCGTCGTCGCACAGACGCGGAAATTATTGGTTCTGGTGGAGGATCGTCTCAATGGTCTCCCTTTCGCCGACGTCATCCAATTTCTCTACAATAATATCGAGTCGAGTCATCCTTCGAATCTGGGGGAATACTTGGAGGGTGCGGGTGGGATAAACGACTTCGCCTCGATCGCGGTTCAACATATTAAGCGCAATGTGACGGACACGCATCTCTACAAATTCTTCGAACTCAATGGCCTGTTTCGCCTCTTGGTGGAAATTCACGACGACGGGGGACCCATCAGCACGGCGCTCCTACACCAGGGTATCAAGGGTTTCGCGCTCCTGAACAAGATGCTGGACGCCTTCCCAGGTTACAAAGTTGTTGCTGAAGCGCTCAAGTACAACCTGTTTGGCGCCATTGCTTCCTGTGCTCGCCGCGACGGGACGGCTCTTCACGCTCCGCTGAGCTACTTCCTCGATACGGTCCTCCCGCGATCAATGGCGTCCTCCTCCATCGTCAAGGTCATTGCTGGTTTTCCGGGACCAGTGGCAATGCAGGATGACCTCTTCCGTGACGATGAATTGCGCATTTCGTGCCTCAACTTCAACAGATTATCGATGCACTTGAGGACTACTTGGCGGCAATACACACCTGGATTAACCAAGTCGTCTGAGTTGCTAGGCCTTGACATCGGTTTTTATCAACCCATTTTCGGCTGCGATAACATGGAGGTACGTGTTAATCGAATTATCGGGCAATGCGATTGACAGTGGCACAGTGCGGACGACTTGGCAGGCGCAACGAATCAAACGTTGCTCAGCTTGCCAGCAGGCCACTTATTGTTCAGGAGTGTGTCAAAGAGCGGATTGGCATCTTCACCAACATAAGAAGGTTTGCTCCCACCTTAGAGCTCTACATCTCGGTGGGTGGAAAAAACGCTGAACGTGCATGTGAACAACGTCTAACTAGTAACGACCTCTCTACAGCCGATCCATCATTGCGTGCGCGTGAGGGCCGCTTTCTCTATGCCCGGACCCGCTACGATTACGAGAAGAACATCCTTCCTTGGTGCCATGTACGAACATCCCGGCGACGCCTTCTACTTACTCTGTGATTATACGAAGGGGTTCGTTACTCTCGAAGTGCGATCCGCGCGTACGCAAGTCCCCCCCCCCGATCCGTGTGGGTCCCACGAATCATCTGCAGAGTGGGAGGACCAGGTTTCCCGCGCGGCACGTAGCAGGGGTCAGATGGAGTTGGTTGTCGCAATCGTGGCAGACGGAACGCGTATGCACCGGCGCATGACGGCTCTGCGCACTTCAACATCCGCTTTAAATGACGAGTTGCGCCGGATTGCCGCTGGGATCCCGCCTGGTGTTGATCGCAACGTTCTGGCGACTATGGTTCTCGATCAGACTACACAAGTTATCCAGCAACGGCGAGCAAGAGGAGATCACGCAGTGGAGTGAAAGAATGTTTTCATTCCGCAGGATGAAATGTGAAACTGGTTCGTCCACCGCTGTATCGATTATTCTCGTATAACCTCCGTGTCAAGCTTCGATTTCGAATGGCAATAACTCGACCATGAAGAAGGCAATTCAACGTGTTGATATCTCGATTTTGATTTGTATCTGGCGGGCGAAAGGAAAGAGCGAGAAACGGTGGCAATGCAGCGAGCGGTCGTGAATGAGTGACACAGTTTGGAGACTCTTTGGAGTCAGCAGGGTCGATTGCAGAAATTCGATCAGCGTTTAGATTGGTGTCACTTGCATCTAAGCAAGATTCGAAGCTGAGAAAATTTCTTGGGCCAGCTCGAAAATGCCTTTGTGTTCATGACCTTGACACGAAGTTCCAACGGCTCTGTGACATCTTTCAGTAAGACCTGCACATGTAACAAAGTCGCAGCCCGACTTTAAATTCACTCGAATACTCTGTAGGACGATGCAGCACCGGCGTCAAAAAATTACTGCGCCTTGTGAAAACCTTAAGGCACGTCCGACGTAAAATCGGATTGAAGTCTGGATTTCTCACAGGTGCTAAGGCAATCAAATAAACACGAGGGATTGGTGGGAACCCATCCAGTACTTCCATTCGTTAAAACTCATCGTGCGATGCGACCAAGACCGGTAATCGCAGTCCAATTGAACGTGGTGCTGAGCAAGATCGAGTACTGATGAGACTACAATTTCACGACTCCCCATCGTTTTGGTATGTCGGTTCAAGAAGGAAGAACCGGAAACATGTTAGATGGACGTGTTATGGGAGTCCCAAACCACACACTACTCAAATCACTCCGGTTTTGCTCCGATGTCGAACTGGCTCGGCATTCAATTTGCTCCCCGACAATACTGGTCGCGTGTCGCCCTTGTTCCCTGGCTGGCAAAGTCGTGAAAATATCGGTTCCACGTTGGTTTGCATTGGTATCAAATTGGTAAGTATCAATATTGGACGGTTTAGAACTAAAGAACCCTGGCTGATGTCCAACATAATAAGAGGTCAAGAAATCTCAAGGGAATCGAACAACCCGAACCTTGCCGACGTCCGACTCCGGAGATGGTCGGCCGCCGATTGACTTCTTTCCTTTGTTCCAACCAGGTGGCGGTTTAAGTTGTATCCGGTTGCTAAGTTCTTCTGAATCGTCTTTGAATGTCCTGGGATTGTTTACGTCAATCATTTCAGTAAATTCACTACAAGGGGCAGGCCTTCAGAAGAGTTCAAGAAATTACTTAGCTCTTCTAGCTACTCCTGAAGCAGGCCAGCACCCGTAATATACCCCTGGCACACAACCAATTTCGACCCGAGAGTTACTTTTTTTTTTTTTTTGCGTGCCAAAGTGGCGTTCCCCCGCGCAGATTGGCGTGTTTGGGTGTGGGCGCGAATCTTCTAGAAGGGATTGAATGTGGCAATGTCATTCTGTAGGCGCCGGTGTACTTATGATAATCACGCCAGATCACGCCTCCTGTATTTCTTTCGCCAGTGGCGACTCGCATGGCAATGCCAAGCTGGCAACGGTCAGGAAGTACTCCACAAGAAGAATATACAAGGCCGAAGCTTTACCAGGGTCCAGCACCAACCTGTGTGGGCATAAGAAGCCAGCGCAAGAGGCTCGTTGAAGAAGAATGTTCAATGCAGGTTGTCCCTTACTTTGGGTGCTGTAGGGAAACAGCGGAGAGTGCGCAATCCACTGTACTGGGACAGACTTGGCCCCAACTTGGCCCGATGTGACTGCGTTTCCGCTCCGCTGGGCTGATTGCCGAACCGTAAGATAGCAAATTGTGGAGCCGGTTGCAGGGCGTCCAGTGTTTTGGTTACCACGATGATGGAAGCCAACGTTTTGGGGTCTGACTTTCACTGATTTCTTGGCATGCGAGCGAACATCGACCCTGATTCCGATACTCGACAGCTTTTTAATATTCAGAGACGACCTTGGCGTTGTGCGTCTGCCGCATGTACATACATAAATACTCCACTCGTCGGCGTAAATTAGTCGACTTGCTTGACGCTCTCCACCCCTTCTTCCCTCTTTGAACTCCCCTCCTTTCTCAATTCCCTCTCTGGTCAGAGGAGTGGTTCTCATGGCGCCTATATTCTACACGCGAGCAGGCCACCTCGCCGCCGGTTCTTTGCAGGAAATCGATGGCACGGATGACTCCCTTTTTGACGACCTGTTTGTGGCGGACAGCTTTGAACCATCCAAGCTGGGTGATTGGCTGTAAGTCGCGCTAGAGGATCCCATTTGACCCATCCTCTGACATGGTCGCACTGCAGGAATCGCAGAGCGGACGTGGAATCCCGCAGCGATTCAGAAGATAGTGATGGGGAGTCTGTGGATAGTGATGGAGCTGAACCCGTGGATAGCGGCATCGACTCGGACGACGAGTTCGATATTAAAGTTTTGGCTGGTGCTGGCGAGAGTGACGACGAAGATTCGCAGGTCACTGTCAGGTGAGCATTTAGCCATCATTTTCTTTGCAGATTTTTGGAACAGCTTCGTAGTCGAACTACGGCTGCGTTTACCTCTTCAACCCCAGCGTATGTTTTCCTTCCTCCTTGGGTGGAGAGACATGCTGATGCGCTCAAAGGCCGCCGCCTCCGCCACCTACTTCCATTTCTTCCCTCACGACATCAACCGCGGCTCCACCGGTAACAACATCTTCTACAGCAACAACCCGTGGCACAGCTTCTACCCAAGCGACCTCTCGACGTGCAAGTTCCGCGTCAACGGAGGACACTTCTTCCACAAGAAGCTCCCGCACCAGGTTCGTTATCCATACCGTATTCGACGTACAGTACCGGCTTATGCGACGGCAGTACTGGCGTTCTTCCTACGTTGTCGTAAGTTCTCGCCCGCAGACTGCATAATTATTATCAACTGTCTTTACAGCACGACAAGCACACCCTCTATTCCCTCGTCTGGTGAAGCTAGCGCCTCGAGTCCCTCAAGTTCATTAGGCGCTCCAAATCCCGGGGCGTCTGGGTGCGTTGAATCATTATTTTCCCGGAACCACCACTAACCCAACCCAGGACGGGGAGTTTATCTGGCGTCCGCGCTGCAGGCGGAATGCCCCCCAACGTGATCGCCGCCGTAATAGTCTCAACATTCTTCGCCATCATCATCGTGCTCCTGGCGTACCGGAGGTTCCGAATCAATCGCGCGAGACGCTCCACGGAGGTGCCGTTCCCCGTTGAATTCGTCAACCCGCCAGCCCCCAGGAGTTCCCCGTATCGATTCACCCTCTCTTCAATCATCCCCAAGAGGGTGAAGTCGCGGCATGCCTCCCCCTCCATGGTATCGAAGCCCGCTCCCGCTTCATGGGTGGAGTTCCCGGGTGGTGTCGGGCTGGTCCCTCCATCCTTTTACGGTACGGACACCGCATAAAGTGGAGCTGTATCTAATCCTCGGATGATCCCGTGCGCATATGAAATACCGAGCTATAGCTGGACCTGCTCATTAGCCGTATTCAAGTAGATGAAATGATTGGTAGGAAATACAATTCCCGTCCGATATTTTCAACCAAGCTCGACGCTTGGTGCTGTGTTTCATACTGCCGGGGGGAAAATAAGACTGCATTCACCACAACAATTTCCAGCTCGCTAACCACAAAACGTCCTCAACCGCATCCGTATCAGTAGGCATTGTTTTTGCAAGGCAGCCGCCACAGAGTGTGTCAAGCATGGTTTAAAAATTGAGATTCGGTCAAAGTTGGAGCCGTTCGTGCGGGACGAAGACAACCTATGTCGAACCAAGCGCCCCACCAAAAAACAAGACGAAAAATCGAAGTCGTTGCTGTGAATAT
This sequence comes from Mycena crocata, assembly GCA_029281795.1. Lineage (NCBI taxonomy): Eukaryota > Fungi > Basidiomycota > Agaricomycetes > Agaricales > Mycenaceae > Mycena > Mycena crocata. The sequence goes on along the minus strand of JARJCP010000217.1, from coordinate 68,843 downwards.
ATGGGCCATATACTGTCCAATAATTCAAAGAGAAAACACGCAACTTGAGATTGGGAAATCACACAACTTGGTGTTTGAAAAAAAAAATTACACAACCTTTCAGTCTTCCATAAAATACACAAAATGGACTTGGTATATACAGCTTCAATGCTATTGACATCAATGCCACCGTTTCACAATTGATAGGCAATCAACGTGAATTCATGTCCTTCCCAGGACCCAAGTTCCTCAAGCCTCAATCCCAATTTTGCTGATGGCCTCATTGCTAGAGAAACGGAGGGGACTCGCTCGAGTCAGAGGCCTGCGAAGGCACTGGGATTATGCAGATTTTCTCAAAAACAATAATGTCTGCTCAGAAGGCAGCCTTGATCTTGGATGGATTACTATGCAGGTAATTACTTCAAGTCTTTCACTCTCCCTCCAAATATCTTTTCGAGTGGATGGAGTCCAATAGGATTGGTTCAAGGCCTCCTTTCTCGATGACAGATGGTCTTCGATGGTCCCGAACCCGGGATGGTGACATCATCGTGTTAGGACATTTCTTACCCAAGGTCCTTGAGACTGTGTGGTTTTTCTGGTGAAGGCCAAACGGGTGTGTTACTATTGTTTCATTAAAATACTGACTATGGGATCTATCTGTCTGTGAGGACAAGTGGTGTGTTTTTGGCAATGGCTATGTGTGAAGTTGTGTATTTTTCCTTCCCATTTCCCCACTTGTGTGTTTTTCTCTGAATTTTTGCCAAGTTGTGTAGTTTTGAATTATTGGACAGTATATGTGCCATATGAATAGTAGGAGGTTGAATTTGATTAAGACCACGAGCGTTGACGCCGCGAGCGCATAATGCATGCATAATGCATCCGAATACGAATAACGATAAAAGTAAAACGATTCATACCAGAATCGAATCCAAAGGTTGAAAACAGATACTTCAAGATACCGAGCAGATATTTCGAAGATCTAGTACCGAAGCAGTCCGCGGAAGAGGGTGAGTATTGGTACTTCCCCGTTGCAGCAGATGAAGCAGACGCCTGATGGAGCACAATGATCCAGCACCCTCGCCAAAAAAAGCATCAGGCTCCTCGCGTGAAGTGATCCAGCACCAGCCCTTCGGACTCCAGGTGGCGGATTCCCTCCTCGGCCCTAGACCCCAGCGGCTCGCCCGAAATCTCCAAATGGACGCGCGCCAAACGCGCCGGACGATCCGGTGCGTCGTTCTCAATGTCCCAGCGCGAGCGCAGCATGCGGACGAGGTCGTAGCCACTGCCCCCAGAGGCCAGCTCCTCCGCGTCTGCCTCGATCGAGAGCTGCGTCAGGCGCGGAAGGAGGGATATTCTTTCTCTTTCTCTTCCTGTTGACATCGCCGTCGGAACGTACATGAGCGCCTCGATGACGCCCGGAACGGGGAACGCGCGCAGGACGAGCGCCTCCAGCGTTGGATTTAAGCTGAGGAAGTGGACCAGCTCGTCTGCGGGGATGCCGACGTTCCGCAGTGAGAGGCTGGCGAGCGCAAAGTGCGACCGCTCGAGGAGGGCGATGAGCGCGTCCTCGCTCCACCCCCACACATCGATCTCGAGGTCGCGCAGATTCGGAAAGGCAAATATATCGAACAGAATGGAGGAGGGGAGCGTGCTGGTGTGGTAGACGGCAAGCCGCTTCAGCGCGGGGAGGGTGTGGAGTGTCGTAAGATCCGGCTGGTCGGGAGGACGATCCGCGACGAGGTTCTCGAAGACGCAGCGCTGGAGAAGGGCGCCCCGGGCCAATACGGAGCGCGCCTCGAGGAAATTGAGTGGAGCGCTCATGTGTAGATGAGTGAGGCTCGACCAGGGGAAGTCAGATGCAAATATGTCTACAAGGGGTGCCATGAACCCGATGTCGATCTTGAGTTCGACGAGACGCGGGCAGGATTGGAAGAATGCCAGAATCCCCTCAAGCGAAACGGGCCTGTCCAATTGCAACTCCGTGGCGAGGGTGATGCTGAGGTCCCGCAGTCGAGGGAAGGCAGGTATGGGAACTGCGAGCAGAGGTTGGAAATGTGGGAGGGGTAGGTCCACGTGCAGAGTTTCCATTCTCTCGCAGACGTCCTGAAGAGTTGCCAGTGCCGGTAGGATATCGAGTGGCTGGCCATTTTCATACTCGACATCGGCAGTTCCAACATCAATTCGAAGTGGATGTGGGGTGGACCTGTTCGCCAACTCTCGGACCATGGATTCCATCCCGCTGTTAGAGGCGTGTTTCGAGAAATACAAAGACAGTCGGTCCCAGAGTCGCGGAGTATTGATACCGACGTCGCGCCAGAAAGAGCAGACATGGGTTAAAATCACCGGTGCGTGGCGTGGATCAGCGACAGAGTAGCTGTAATTGATAAACCTGCTGTTAACGACGCAGAAATGGAAGATCTCTGCCAGTATTTCGCGAGGAATGCGTCGAACTGGTGATATCACGGCCTTCAGACGCACGATATCGCGCCGGTTCTGATCCCGACGGTATTCAACGTCTTCTAGAGAAGCTCTGGCGACATAGTATTGGTGATTGAGCTCCCGGCCAAGCTGCTCGCGCTCCGCGATCACCCTTTGGATGTGGCTGGTCTGGTGGTCAGTCGGTGGCACATTAGTGGTGGTGAGTTCTGGCGGAATGGAATCCATGACTGATTTGGATGAAGGTGAGGAAGAAAGGCAAACTGTGTCGGAATGTGCTTGCCTGGACTTCGGCCGTCGTGGTGGTTCTTGTTAGGTGAGTCGCACCGCCACATCGCTTTACTGGGAAGTTTACCCGTGTCGCATCACCCCGGTCGGACCCGCTTTACCCGTATAAACCCGACGGTTGTATAATTCAAAAGGCCCTGGGCAACCCTGGTACCTGTTAGAGTGGATTATAGGACAGAGAATTGGACTTCTTGCTTTGGGTGAATGAATCATTGCTTTTTTGTTGGCTTTATCTAGTTTTGTTCTTGCACTGTGCATTGTATTTTGGAGTGGGCTGACAATGTTTCAAGAGTATCCTAGTACTGATTTGTTTTATCCTCACAATTCAACGTACATATAGGCAGGATAGGTAGGAGCTAGGCATGGATAGGGCTTCGTCCCGGCCGGCTATGTGACGGGCTGACGGCCGTCGCGACGGGACGGGACCCGTCCGTTCAGCATAAAATCATCACTCTGAGACGGCCGGGTACAAGACGGGTCAGACCCGTCAATTGATACCGTACGACGGGTTGACGGGTCAACCAGAAGTTTTGTGTATCTTTAGCGCCCAAAATTCATCTTATCGCACGGAACTTAAAATTGTATCACAGATATCAAAGCTCTATACAAACCAGACAGTCAAAGATTTTTTTTCGGCTGTGATCCCTGCATCCATTACCATCTCGGACATCTCGGCGTTGTTCAACGATTGACGCCGTGTGGAATTTCGGTTCTCCTGCGCAGGTTCAAGAGCCTAGATGGCGACGTGAGGCATATGGTATGTTTGCAGCGTTCTATAATAGCTAAAATTAAACTTGACTCGAGAATTGGCTCAAATAAAACACAACCACCGATCAGTTGTGGAATCCGTCACGACGGCCGTCAAGGGTGGTCCCGTTTCGTCGATAGTGACGGCCGTCTCGTTTAACGGCCGGGTCGAAGCCCTAGTGCCGCATGGAATTAAAGTTTTGAAAATTCCTAGTTGAGTACTCAGGTTCTTTATTGTGTGATGGGAAGAGCAGAATAGCGAGGCCTTAGAGGCAGGGCCTAGGCCTCGAGGTGGGCAGCGGGGCCTAGGGGGGTCTAGGCCTTCGGGGAACACATATGATGATATCAATCAAAAGCTCCCATATGCGGATACAGTATGATGCGAGCGGTGGAATTGCGGTCATGATCAGTACTTAGACCTGGTACAGTAAACTGGTACCAGGAATTTGTATTGTCTGGAAAACGGTGTATTGGCAGTCTCCTGATACCGTTTTACTTACTCTGCCGGCCCCGGGTTCCCGGACTATGTCTTTCTTGAAGTTGGCCAGTCAAATTTGGCAAATTTTGGAAATTGAACCCGAATCCGAGTCCGGCTCCCGTCCGGGTCCATGTTTGTTTGAGAATCCTCAGCTTTAACGGATGGTCCATCAGCCGCTGCTGAAAAAACCAGTCATTTTCTTCATTCCACGATGGGAGTGAAGTGTACTTTCAGTGTTCGTCCGAAGAATCCGAGAGCTTGCTGTTTCGAGGCTGAATATGTCTGCGACTGATTTCTGGTAGATACGGCTGGCAGCACTGTTAGAAACCCATCACGTACAGGCGGAAAGTAAACTTCACCGGTTCTGGGTAATTAATTCTGCTAAGATCAGTGGCAACTGACGGATAGGGACCAGGAACGTTATAATATTGGGCGCTCAATAATCCTTCCTTGCTGACCGCCCCACTGTCGTTACCTATCCACGTATGCGTCTCTCCACCTTCGTTCTTTTACTGCCTGCCGTTCTTTGCAGCTTGCTCGTTTCAGCCGAGCCTGGCGATACCTCGATCTTGGCTCGTGATGATGGGTGTCTGACTGAACTTTGCGGGTCGGACTTTTCCTCCACTCCTGTGACGCGCGACGCTTCGAGTCCAGTTTTGAACAGTCGTATTAATCTCAGCAATGCGGAGCGCCTCCGTCGTGGGATGGCGCCCGCCCCTCCCACTCGGCGCAGCAAGTTTCCGTTGTATATATTTGCCCTCTTCTCTGAGCAGTTCACAGGCACGGCGAAGCGAACGGACACATCTCCTATTCCTACCACTTGTCGCCGTGGTCGCATTATCGTGACGAACACGAATACCAACGGTGTAATCGGTTATATCTCGAAAAACAGCTTGAGCGGGGCGCAACTTCGTTATCAACCTAACCAGGAGGATGCCCTGATTGTCAAGTTTGACTTTCCCGTTGGAGCCCTGAGCAGCGGCGACCTCGATTTCGCTCAGGAGGTACGTGGCTCAACCCTGCACATCGATTCAATCGTCGAAAGCTAATCCAAAATCCTCTGTGCAGAACAGTGATATTACTGGTTTCCCATTAGTCGGAGCAATTCAAGGGCGCGACGACACATCGTCTGATATTTCCGCAGGAAGCTTCCAGTGCGTGGTTACACAAATTCCTTGCCACACCTAGCCAACGATCATTCACAGCTATCTATATCTCGGAGGAACCAATGCGTGTACGTCCCTCTCTCAGCTACCGACTAGCAGGCCTTTTCTAACGAATTCTTAGCGCCTGCTCGCTCCACCCCCCAATCTGGACCGAACTCTTACTCGACAGTTACCAATAGGGATCGTGAATTCGAATCCGCCATTGTATGCTACCCCTCGTTAACTACTATTGAGCTGACCATATTGTTTAGTGGGCGTATAATAGCGTTTCAAAAGCTATCTCAGTGCAATGGACCAACTCCGACGGCAGTACGTTGCTCATGTTCCCTTTTTTTTTTCCTTTTGCCAACTTTCAACGGTTCCAGGCTTGCCTACCACTCAAATCTGGACGCAAGGTGCGTTACGCATCCTCTGCTCCGTGTTCTCGTACAGTACTGACTTTTACATCTGTAGGAACTGCAATCTACCTCGGTGGCGATAAGGATGCCTTCCTGACCCGATACCCGTCTCCCGTCACCCCTCTTGCTTTCTCGTTCGAGGAGATTTTTTGATGGTTGAGATTTTTAGATTTCTTGCTTGTTGACATCCCTGACCCGGGATATCTGAGTCTCATTCCGCATGTCTGAGTCTGTTTGTGATCCTCCCACTACTACCTATCTTACTTTCGCCTCGATTTATAACTTTATCTTCATAGTTCCCAGTACAGATCATCCCTGAACCAAAGTTGTGTTCCAATCCGCATTCAGGCTTCAAAAATCGAAGTTGGAGCGGCAGTTGTGAGTAAACACGTTGGAGATTCTGACCAGTATGGGAAGAGGTTCCACAGTATGCAGTGCGCAACCGGACTGAACAGCAAATTTCTTCGAAGACGGGATGCATCTCACCGGAGCGAGCAAGTCCTGTGGTGACTGGACGCACTTGCGCGATACCACAATTTGACCCGCATCTGGGATTGCGAAGGAGAGACAAAAGGAAAACTTGTTCCGATGCGTTCGTAGGAAGGTACAACCGTGAGAAAGACGGAACAGAGCGGAAGGCTCAGACCAGCACGAGTAAATAAATACATGTCGCAACTCGATTTCTTATCTTCCCCCAACAATGCGCGGCTTTCTGATTAACCTCCACGAGTGTCTGCCTTTGTGTTCTAGTTCCCAAGCTGTCGACGTACTGAACTCCGACCCATTAGATTCCACGAAGCTCCGTTCAAGTTTATTGGGCCTTGATTCACCTGGATTTCACCATTGGGACGAATTTTCTAACGCTGGCTTCACGCCTGATTCAGAGCAGCATGGGCTGCAGTTCCCGATCCAGGCCCACTTTGTGCTGAAAGTTGTCAATCGCCAATGGAAAATAACTTCATTTGTTCTGCTATCGTTGACAGGATTCCCAAGGCCTGCCTCGTGGTGGCTTGGTGTAGAGAAGATATTCGTCTTCTGAGAAGTGGACCGCATGGCCCCGAGCACACGACGTGTGCATATATGAAGGAGGGATTTTAAATGTCACCCTCTTGACACAAAATGCGTCTTCTCCAGCGCCTCGTTCTTATTGGGCTGCTCTCAGCGGGTAGGCATCCTTTTAGCCGTACGGTAGCTCTCCGATTCTAATTTTCATCACAGCCTCTTCTCAATTCGCCACCGATGAAGGGCTCACGCCAGGATCCTCCGCAGCGGCATGGCCTCCAGGTCCCGGTAAACCGCTGGTTCCGCAGCAGGTATGGCCTGGCTGGCATCTCGAAAGTATCTGGCACTGATTTCTCTCAACAGCCCGACCATGAACTCAGGGCCATGATGGCGGAGATTGACCCTGAACGCATCGAGGGAATCATTAACAAGCTTGTCTCCTTCGGAACCCGTAACACCATGTCAAACCAGACCGACCCTCTGCGCGGCATTGGCGCCGCCCGCGACTGGATTGCCTCCGAGATGCGCACTTTTGCCGCGACATCTGAGGGGCGCATGACCGTCACGGTACGGTTTTTCCGCATTCCCACCGTCCTGCTCATGAAAGCCGCAGGTCCCGAGTTATCTACAAAAGGCGCAAGGAAATCTCATCCAAGACACGGTCATCAGTAACGTGGTGGCGACTCTCAAAGGCACAGTGGACCCCGATCGCATCTATCTCGTCTCAGGTGTGTGGTTAGATATATTCAGGCGCGGACCCTGTCAAAAAACTGCTAGGGCATTACGATTCGCGCGCCTCCAACACGCAGGACTTTTTGAGTGACGCCCCCGGTGCCAGTCAGTACTGAATAATTTCTATATATGTGTGAGATATTGAGACAGCAGCAGATGACGATGCATCTGGTGTGGCTGTTTCAATGGAGCTCGCCCGCGTCATGGCCAAGCATAGACCGGCTGCGACGATTATCTTTATGGCTGTTGCGGGAGAGGTCCGTCTTACCGGCATTGTTTCGGATTCTACGAGATTAAATCTCGCATTTCAGGAACAAGGTCTCTTCGGTTCGACATTCATGGCTGATACACTGGCGAATGCGAGTGCTAACGTGCAGGGCATGCTGAATGCGCGTACTTCAATCTATTCCTGCCCTCATTAACACTTCACCGCAGAACGACATTGTCGGCAGCTCCACCGGCGACGACGGCACGAGGGACCCCCATAACATCCGTATGTTCGCGCGGGGCATCCCAGTCACTGAGACGCTTGCTCAGATCACCACCCGCGTTGACATCGGCGCGGAAAACGACTCCCCAATGCAGCAGCTCGGCCGCTTCATTGCCGAGGTCTCGTCCAACGCCGTAACGCAGATGAATGGTACGCCTCGCCTGTTTGCCCTTCCTGGCACTGACTGACACCTACTTGCAGTTCAGATGATATCCCGGCGCGACCGCTACCTGCGGGGCGGCGATCATGTCCCCTTCCTCAACCGCGGATTCCCCGCCGTGCGCTTCACGGAGCCACACGAAAACTACGCGCACCAGCACCAAGACGTGCGCGTCGTCGATGGCGTGCAGTTCGGCGACCTCGCGCGGTTCTGCGACTTTGACTTTATTGCCCGCGTTGCACGCGTGAACGGCGTCGCGTTGTGGTCGCTTGCGCAGGCGCCGGGGACGCCGAAAGCGCTGACACTTGATACAAGCGTCCTCACGAACAATTCGACGTTGACGTGGACGCCCGACCCGGCGGCGTCGGCGTACGAGGTCGTGTGGCGCTCAAGTGAGGATGCGTTCTGGACGCATGTTGTGCCCATCGGGAAGGTATCCACTGCGACGATCCTTCTATCTAAGGACAATGCGCAGTTCGGTGTGCGCGCGGTCGGGGCGAATGGGTTCAGGAGTCCTGCTGCGTTCCCATTTGGTAACTGATGTCTGCCGCATACTGTGTTGTGCAACTTGATGCATTCTCGTTCTTGACGACGATTATTTCAGTGCACAAGTCGGCTTAGAGATATTCGTTCATACTTCAATTCCGTATACGCGGAAAAACGGTGTTGAACTTTCAACTCGGTATATGAACTCAGGCTCTTGTTGGAACTTGGCCGCGATAGTTTGATCGCCCGAGATAATGGGCCTTATTCACAATTTACTTCATGCAAGGGTCGTTGATTGCCTTCCAGCTGTTTCCATTCCACAAACCTATGAAATGCTGAAGAAATCGCCGTGCCGGGATCAATATCGTGGGAATGCTTGGCCGCCGAAAGTCGCCCGTTCGCTGCCTTTGACATGAAGCAGTGCCGCGGCTCCGCAACCCACGACAGCCCCTGCCTGCGTCGTGCCCAACCCCCAACTCCGCCCTTGCTACATCTACAAGTCCTCCAGACCCTAGTCTCGTTCAGCGGCGTCTGCACGGCCGAGTTCACCCCACGCCACCGCACCTGCAGACTCCGTGCCGCGCATCCGCGTCCGTGTATCTCGAATCGTGCGTGTACCTCCAGCTTCCCCAGTCCGAGTCAAGCCGAGCGGCTGCATCCAGCATGCCACGCCGCTGTGGTGTCGAGTCCCGCGGTACGCCCGTCCCAAGCCGAGCCGAGTGGATGCGCTAGGCTGGACTGCTGCGGACGCTGGTGACCGAACTTGCGTCGAGCGGCGCTATCCGGCGCGCGTTGTCGTTCAACCGCGCGGCCTGCGCTGCGCGTACTGTCCCGTGTCGAAGGAGTCGCCGCCGAGTCCCGGCGCTTCGTCGGTGTGTCATGCTTGCTGCGTCGCTGCTGGTATCGGCCCAGCGACGCCAATCGACTTGACGCCAACGCGGCGTCGGCGCCGTTTGTACCGAGTCGCGCCGGCGCGGTCTGCGCTGCAAACTTTCTGCGCATCGTCCGCGGCACGCGCCGCTGTGTCGCACCGGCGCTGTCCCGAAACTCCATGTGCGCCGCCAAGGCATCCCGAATCGCGTCGTGGACGCCGCGGCGTCTGTCCAGTCCGCGCACGCGCTGCGCGCGTCGCGCTTCGTTGCATCCCAGTATCTTGTGTCGAAGAGGTGTGTCGCGTCGCCTCCCACGCCGTTCTGCGCCGCGTCGATTCGTTCCGAGTCGCGACGCCCTTCTGAATCTAGTCGTGTCGGGGCCGTGTTGCGTCGCTGCGGATTTACGCGTTGCGAATTGTGGCGACTCGTCGGCAATCGAGTCTCCGCACCGAACAGAGGGATGCCTGAGCGGGTATGTCAGTGAAACGTAGCAATTGATTGAATTTCGTTGGACTTGAAACTCACGGAATTTGTGAAATGCGGGTCGAGTTGATTGTGGGTGAGAATGATTGCGAGTGGAATCGCGAGCGATACGGTCCGAACCGAACTTAAACGCGAACGAATCCGAATGGGATTCACTGCCAAGTTGGACCGCTTGATTCGAATCCAGGTCGTGGCCGGGATGGCCCCCGAGACAACGACAATATTTAAGAAGCTGAGGAACGATGGGAACAAGATCGAGACCCGGATGGGTTGAAAGAAGCGAGAAAACTCGAGCATGACAACAGGCCTTCCTGCAAAACGCAAGCAAGTGGAATGCAAGTGAAAGGGGAATGAATTAAAACGAAGCCGCAGCGAATTGAAACCAACAGATCTAGCCGGAGTCGCACGAAGCGAATAGGGCGATTGTAGAGCAATCTCCTCACTCCGTATTCCCGGAAACGGGACAGTGAATCGGCATGAAATAAGAATCGAAGCCCCACCGGACTCGAGGCACTAGATATGCGAAATCGAATCAAGAGGAAGAGGATATTTCGCTGGAAATTGAAACGAAGCAGGAGTCGTTAATCCGAGTCGGGTACGCAATACCAGTGCCATTAAATGCGACGACTGGAAAGAGAGAGATTTTCAGGTGGAACCAGGAGATGAAAAGGAAATAAAATGCACACGCGATGCAGCATTCAACGAAAACAGCATAGGATCGACACCCGCACGCGACCGTCAGAGACAGAGACGGTCTGATATGAGACGTGCTCCACCTGCTTTCATGCCCCTGTGCCGTGGGAGCCGCTGTACAGTGGCAAAGCACTTGACTACTGTGTGTACCAATGTCCCGCGAGCGGGGATACATTTCAGGTGCGTTCTCATTTCAGCTTGTATTTTGAGGGCATTTTGACGGGGTTATTCACGCATTTTGCCGCCAGAGGCCAACCCCTCATTGTTGACTTCCCACACATTGTCGTGCCGCCGCGGAGCGGCTGCGATTCATCGCCGTATCGAGTCCCCGTGAGCAGGGTTAAATTGTTGGTGCATCCCCATTTAGAATTCCATTTTTGCGACTGTACCAACGCTGTTTTTTTTAAAAGAGGTTTTGTTGCCGGAGGCCAACACACCGCTACAACTTCAAGGTAGCATATCCAGCCGGCCATGGTCACTTCCCACCGCGAGCCGCCACGCAGCGGCGGTGGCTGTGCATACACAATATGTCGAGTTCCTGTGATGTGCGAAAGATTTTGCTGCAGGTACGTGTCCCTTTTATTCCGTTTTGTTGGCTTTTTTTGAAGCTCCTTTTTATAGAATTTTTGCCGCCGGAGGCCAACGCCCCGCTACGACTTCGAAGCAACATCTGCCCTCAAACAATGGGATCTGCCGCGCACCCGCGAGCCGTCGCATAACGGCGGCATATGCAATTTCACGATGTTTCGAAATCTCGCGAGTGGAGATTCTTTGCTGGTACGTCTTCATTTCTGCTGGATTTTGATGGTCCTCTCGAGCCCCTTTTTTCAGAAATTTTACCGCCGGAGGCGAACACGGTGCGGACTTTCAATCTGCCGTGTCCCAACACTCTTCGAAGCGCCCTGTGCCCTGTACAGCCGCCGCGACATCGTTTACACGACGTATCAAAATCCCGCGAGCAAGAGTTTTTTTGCCTTTACAATCTGGTTTTCGTTGCTCATTCTGAAGGCCCTTGTTCAGATTTTTTGCCGCCGGAGGCCAACACCCCTCGACCCCCAATACACCGTCTTCCCGCCCTTGTCGACGCGTCGCATACACTGTGAAGCCGCCGTGCACCGGCGCCAAGGCGCTATATATATCGTTTTCCTCCGAGTGGGGTGACAATCTTGATGTGAGTTGTATCTTTCCGATGATGTTCCTTCTTGCTTCACGTCCACTCTGCCAAAATTCAATTTCTGGCGGTCCCGCGAGTGATATCACAGTGCTAGTGAATAATCCCTTCAATATTCGTGTTCTCATTCTTCTCGAAAACAATTCAGTCATCCATTCACCACCTTTCCCTGTTTCTCACGATCAAACTCACAACCCAGATTGCGCCTAGAACCCGCTTTGCCAGAGCTTTGGATTCTTGGTCTTCCTCTCCAAATTGTGGTTTATTAGTCGGTAATGCAACCCGTAGTCCGCTCGCTTTGTATCATTAGTTCTGAATAAAATCAATACAACTTCCTCTTACTTGTTACCAAACCACTTTGTGACTGCATTGAGAAATGAAAGCGAAATTACACCTTCTTTAGGGCCGGTCCATGGGTTAGATAGCAGGTTTTTTCAAGCGGTGTCTAGTTTGCACGCCGGTTGAGTTTTCGAGCACGTCTCTTGTCTGTTTGACTCACGCCAACCACGCGGAAAAATTGGTGGTCCATGTTCAACGTAGCATCTTTGACTACAGCACTTGTAATATGCACAGAGTCGGCGGGCCGAATATAACTTTCGCCTTCGCTTTGACCGGGCTTTCAATCAGGTTGCCGCCGGGCATCTCGGGCGAGAAATGAAGAAAGCGGTCCTTTGTAGGGGATGAGAAACAATGGAAACTCGCACAGAAAGACTTTGGAGAGTTTTTTTTTTTTTTTACAGAGGGCCGCGGGACAAGCGAGCGAGCAATCATGGTTGAACTGTTGCGATCAGCAAAGTTCAACCACTTGAGTTCAAGTTCAAGCGATAATTGATCATTTTCAGAATCTCCCAGGGCATTACGATTCGCGCGCCTCCAACACGCAGGACTTTTTGAGTGACGCCCCCGGTGCCAGTCAGTACTGAATAATTTCTACATATGTGTGGGATATTGAGACAGCAGCAGATGACGATGCATCTGGTGTCGCTGTTTCGATGGAGCTCGCCCGCGTCATGGCCAAGCATAGACCGGCGGCGACGATTATCTTTATGGCTGTTGCGGGAGAGGTGCGTCTTACCGGCATTGTTTCGGATTCTACGAGATTAAATCTCACATTTCAGGAACAAGGTCTCTTCGGTTCGACATTCATGGCTGATACACTGGCGAATGCGAGTGCTAACGTGCAGGGCATGCTGAATGCGCGTACTTCAATCTATTCCTGCCCTCATTGACACTTCACCCCAGAACGACATCGTTGGCAGCTCCACCGGCGACGACGGCACGAGGGACCCCCATAACATCCGGATGTTCGCGCGGGGCATCCCAGTCACTGAGACTCTTGCTCAGATCACCACCCGCGTTGACATCGGCGCGGAAAACGACTCCCCGATGCAGCAGCTCGGCCGCTTCATTGCCGAGGTCTCGTCCAACGCCGTAACGCAGATGAATGGTAGGCCTGGCCTGTTTGCCCTTCCTGGCACTGACTGACACCTACTTGCAGTTCAGATGATATCCCGGCGCGATCGCTACCTGCGGGGCGGCGATCATGTCCCCTTCCTCAACCGCGGATTCCCCGCCGTGCGCTTCACGGAGCCACACGAAAACTACGCGCACCAGCACCAAGACGTGCGCCTCGTCGATGGCGTGCAGTTCGGCGACCTCGCGCGGTTCTGCGACTTTGACTTTATTGCCCGCGTTGCACGCGTGAACGGCGTCGCGTTGTGGTCGCTTGCGCAGGCGCCGGGGACGCCGAAAGCGCTGGCGCTCGATACAAGCGTTTTCACGAACAATTCGACGTTGACGTGGACGCCCGACCCGGCGGCGTCGGCGTACGAGGTCGTGTGGCGCTCAAGTGAGGATGCGTTCTGGACGCATGTTGTGCCCATCGGGAAGGTATCCACTGCGACGATCCTTCTATCTAAGGACAATGCGCAGTTCGGCGTGCGCGCGGTCGGGGCGAATGGGTTCAGGAGTCCTGCTGCGTTCCCATTTGGTGACTGATGTCTGCATACTGTGTTGTGCAACTTGATGCATTCTCATTCTTGACGGCGATTATTTCAGTGCACACAGTCGGCTTAGACATATTCGTTCATACTTCAATTCTGTATACGCGGAAAAATCACAGCCTCAGTGCATCGATGGCTCAATTTGGGCAGCGACCCCAGATACAACTCACAGCTGACCTGTGAAGATCTGGGGCTCTACGCTAGGAAGATCGAACTAGAAATATATAATGGCTCAGTTGTGCGAAGACAAAACTCAGTAGGCAAGTACCTAGAAATATATAATCTAACTACAGTCAGTAGAGTAGGAAGAATGAGATAATGAACTCACGGCTCAGTTGTGCGAAGACAAAACTGAGGCGTGAGAATATTGTGTGTGGTAAATAAAGAGTCGCAAGAATAAACATCAAGTGAACAACATCGCGTCCACAATAGATGCACCCATAGGGACACATCTCAACATGACCGACTCCGAGTCGAGTCGGTGTTGAACTCGGTATATGAACTCAGGCTCTTGTTGGAACTTGGCCGCGATAGTTTGATTGCCCGAGATAATGGGCATTGTTCACAATTTACTTCATGCAAGGGTCGTTGATTGCCTTCCAGCTGTTTCCATCCCACAAACCTATGAAATGCTGAAGAAATCGCCGCACCAACGTGTCGGGATCAATATTGTGGGAATGCTTGGCAGCACCTTGTCATCCAATCCAAACAATGGCATCCGACCAACACCCGACTTCCTTGAAGGCCTTCCGTCCGCCAACATTCTCAATGGAACCAGCCCCGCCGTGTAACCCTGGACTATCTTGCCCCCCACCGAGCAGGCACATTCGATGATTGTTGGCATGTAGGTTTGTATGATCTTGATATGTATCCAGCCGCCGCCGCGCCGCCGCGATTCCAGCGGGAAATTTGCGGGAAATACGCTGTGGCACAGACACAAAAATACGCCGCGACGCATGCCACCCCTGGGAATGGAACTGTCACAAAATACTTGACTTTCTCGGAGGGATTTTTGCTGCTCGCCGGCGGATATAACGCATCACCCTGACAAGATAACCTCTCCCAATTTAAAGAGCTAAGGCAATCTCTGTCTATATTTGTCGTCCCAATGGACGCTGAGACTGCCTCCCCGGTCCAGACCACACGCATGTCTTCCGGACCACCAGCCAATTCAGCGCCATACTTTGCCCGCACAACTTCATTCGGGTCAACCAGGATCGATCCTCGCTCTAAGATCCCTGGAGATTTCAGGACCTTAAGGTGGGCTCGCCGGCTCAAACTTCTACGGTTTGAGTTCTACTAACTCGTGCCGCTCCCAGCGTACATGTCACCGAGACGCAGGAAGCAAAAGACGCGGCGGGTACCCAAGGGAATGTTAAAGGTTTGTTAGTCGTAGCCCGTCAGAATCTCTTTGGCTCACTCACGCAGATCTTTCCACCCTCACCTGGCACACTCTGTCCATAAACGAGGTCTGCACGCGCCTGGGTGTCTCAGAGAAGCGCGGGCTTGATGCTTCTATCGCTGCTCGCCGCCTTGCGAAGAACGGGAAGAATGTCATCAGCCGCCCACCCAAGAACCTTACCCGGAAGATATTCTTCTATATCTTCGGGGGTAAGTACCTGCTCTATCTTCCTTTGGACTTTTCTCTCATCTGTGAGTGATTCAGGTTTCGGCAGTCTCCTCTTCGTCGCAAGTCTCATATGCTTCATCGCATGGTATGGCCTTGCTTCTGCTCCCGGCTTTTTTATGATTACTGAGAACTTCTAGGCGCCCTCTGGGTGATCCGAACCCCGCCGTGCCAAATCTGGCCCTCGCCGTTGTACTCCTCATCGTCATCGCTATTCAGGCGGTCTTCAATGCTTGGCAGGGTATATCCGATCTTACCTTTCACACATTCCAGCTCAACCTTTATACCAGATTACTCAACGGGGCATGTCATGGCATCTATCGCGGGTCTATTGCCAACAGAGATTCTCGTTACCCGGGACGGGGAGAGATTCAAGTGTGTATCCATGTTTCAATCGTGGCTGCAGCTAGCTTACCCAGCTTAGGCTTCCCGCCGCTGACTTGGTCTCCGGCGACATAGTGTCCATCACGCTCGGTTCCAAAGTCCCCGCCGACATCCGCTTGCTCGACGTGTCCTCCGATCTGCGCTTTGACCGGTCCCTCCTCACTGGAGAAAGCAACGACATCGCTGCCACTGTTGATGCCACGGATAAGAACTGTACGCAGACTTTTGGCCATCTTTTTCTTCTTCTGCTGATATAGCCGTGGCATTCGAAGTCATGGAATCACGCAACATCGCACTGCAAGGCACTCTCTGCACCAGCGGCAGTGGGGTGGGTATCGCGGTGGGGCTCGGTGATGGCACCGTATTCGGGCGCATTGCCAAGCAGGCGATCAGCGAGCGGCCCGTCCGCACGACGCTTGAGATCGAGATCTTCCGTTTTGTGCTCATCATCGGCGGCCTGGCGCTCGGCGTCGCGACTTTGATCGTCAGTGCGTGTCGTATCATTATCATCCTCGCAGGCTCGCTCTCATATTACTGGTCGCAGTTTTGTGGGCAGCGTGGCTTCGCCGCTATTATCCCGGATTCATCACCGTGCCGGTTCTGCTGATAGACTGCGTTTCGGTCGCCGTAGCGTTCATCCCAGGTCTGTCTAATTTTTATTTGTTCCGTGCCGCAACGTATTGACAGTGATCGTACAGAGGGCCTTCCCGTCTGCGTCACATTGTCTCTCACAGTCATGTTAGTCCCCGTTACTGTACTACTCCTTGTTCATTCACATAACTACATCTCCAGTGCCGGCGCAATGCGGTCGAATTCCATCCTGTGCAAAAGTCTGGCCACTGTGGAGTCTTTGGGGTCTGTTTCCTTCATCGCGAGCGACAAAACGGGAACACTGACCCAAAACAAAATGACCGCGGTCAATGTCGCGGTGGGCGCCGTTCGTTACAGCGCCGCAGAATCGCAGGTCGTTGCCGCTCAGGCAGGTCCGTTGGGGAATGCGCTCCGTCAGCTTGCTACAGTGGCAGGTCTGTGTAATGACGCCGTTTTCGAGGCGTCGAAGGTCGAGGAACCAGTCGAGTATCGCAAGGTCAACGGCGATGCCACGGGTTTGTCCTTCCGCTCGAATTCTCAGATATGTGAGACTGATTTTACTTACAGATACAGGCCTCCTGCGCTTTGCAGAAAGCATTTTACAGACAGATGATTTGCGCCTCAGATGGATCCAGGCGGGCAAGGTCTCATTCAACTCGAGTGCGTCCTACTCTAGCGAATTCTCATGTGGCTAATGCGGGTTGTAGAGAACAAGTTCGCACTGAAGCTCTTCAGGCGAAGTCTCGACTACGCATTCGACACGGATATGCTGTTTCACACGGTTGGCGAGGGCCAGTCTTTGCTTGCGGTCAAAGGTGTACGTGTTGTTTTACTTTCTTCGTAGTACCAACCGTCTAATCATTCGCAGGCCCCCGATGTCCTTATTCGCCGCTGCTCGAACTACCTGGACGCCGAGGGAATGGAGTGGCCTCTCGACGAGCAGGTTCTTGCAAGCCTTTCCACTGTTCAAGAGGATTATGCCGCCCATGGCCAGCGTGTCCTGCTCCTTGCCAAGAAGGTCTTTCCCAAGGATTTCTCGCAGGAGCACGCCGACCCCAGCTCCCTCGAGGACCGCTTACTTGCTGCGAATATCGATCTGACGGTGGTTGGCCTCATCGCCCTAGTGGATCCCCCACGCCCCGAAACGGAGGAAACGGTGCGTATATGTCGCAGGGCGGGCATCCGTTTCGCCATGGTTACCGGTATTTACCTCTCTTCTTTATTGGCGTCCAAAAGGAGCTCACCGTCTTGTAAACCAAGGCGATTTCTCACTGACAGCCGCCGCAATCGCACGACAAGTCGGGATAATTACCACTCCAGAAAAAGCCATCAAGCACCTCGCAGATCTTCCCCTCGATACTCCGCCCTCTGAGATACCCGACTTTGACGACAACAAGGCCGAGGACGCTCCGCTGACGAGTCTCGTTCTCAGCGGACCGGAGCTTATGACCTTGACCGAATCCCAATGGAAACAAATTCTAACCGTACGATACTGTCGCTCAACTTTACTGAAATGGCTCACTCCTCATTCCTTACAGTTCGACGAGCTGGTTTTCGCGCGTACTAGTCCCCAGCAGAAGCACCAGATTGTCCGTGCATTCCAAGGTGGAGGATGTACTGTCGCGGTAACAGGCGATGGAGGTATGTCCCACAAATGCCGCTCAACATTGATAGAGGTAATATTAATTGTTTTAGTCAACGATGCACCGGCACTCAAACAGGCGGACGTGGGCGTTGCGATGGCCAGCGGCTCTGAAGTCGCTATGGTAAGCACTACGTGTTATCCGGAGCATATATTCTGACTGAATTCTCGTCTTTAGGAGGCGGCAGATCTGGTCCTCCTTTCCGACAATTTCTCAACCATAGTCACTGGGATCAAGTACGGCCGACTCTGCTTCGAGAATCTGCGGAAATCGATATTATACCTTCTTCCAGCCGGCGAGTATTTGTTCTTTGATTTCATTCCCATCACGAAGTAATTGTTTACTGTAAACAGGAAGTTTCTCGGAGCTTATTCCCGTCCTACTCAACGTCCTCACCGGGGTCCCACAGTCATTAAGCAGTATCCAAATGATCATTGTCCGTCGCCCTTGTTTTTCCCCGCCTGCGGAATCTGAAAATTTCTCAGATTTGTGTCGCCACTGACGTCCTACCAGCTCTGTCCTTGGTCTACGAGAAGCCGGAGGCTGACCTTTTGCTACGGAAACCTCGCAATCGCAAGACGGACCGTTTGGCCGACACCAGGCTCCTCGGGCACGCATACTTCTTTATAGGTCTTCTGGAAACCTTGACCTCAATGACTGCGTAAGTATGAACGTTTGGACACCGGGGTTTCATCTGATGCAAGTACATCAGTGCCTTTTATTTTGGCTTTCAGCGCAACGGTATCCCATTCTCGGCTCTATGGGGCAAGTACGGGACGTCGACGGTCGACCCGGATCTCCTCGCTGAACTCACGAACCAGGCACAATCTTTGTGTACGTCTGGCTGTTTTGATAGGTATATTGTTCGATCGTTCATTCTGTCGACGCTTAGACTTTTTCAACCTCGTAATTATGCAGTGGTTCAACTTGCTGTCCACGCGTACCCGCCGCCTTTCCCTTTTCCAGCAGAACCCAGTGGGATCGGCAATGACGAGGAATGTGTACATATTCCCAGCAATGCTCGCAGCCCTGGCGCTGGCATGGTGCGCCGACATTCATTTCGTGTTAAATTTAGGAACGTACTTCTGACATGTGGCTCTCCACAGCTTCTTTTCATACGTGCCTTGGTTCCAGAGCATCTTCCTCACCCGCGGCATCAAGGCCGAATTTTTCTTTCTGCCCATGGCGTGCGTGAGACCGGTTGTTCCCAACTCTGGTTGTTCACCTTTAACAGGTATGGAGCTACCCTGCTACGTCTTGACGAGACGCGCAAATGGTGGAATCGGGGTCACCCAAAATCATGGCTTGCCAGGATTGCTTGGTGAAACACGCCGGCGGTAAGAGCACATGTTGGCCTCCACGTCTGCGGCTGCGCGCAAAAGCTAACTTTGAGCGCACCTAATTATACTCATGTATATCATTATATCATCATCATCACTATATATCTTGGAAGCGCCTTGCAACCCCCGCTCCAGTCATTCACACTCAACCTATGGCACGATCCTGTGGAGGAGAAGTGACACCGTGCTGGGGAGTTGAACTTTGCTGGCTCTGTCCCTTAATTGAGGTTCAACTTGGTGCTCTTAACTGGCAACCTCCTCATTCTCTGCAAAACGATGGCACTATGCTGTTTCTTACACCCCTCGATGACCTCACAAGGTTCAGCAAAACAATCGTGGTTGAACTCTGGGCCTTCGAAATCCTTTCCTTGGATGCTGCGCAGAACTGTGGCACAAGCTGCTGTTCGTGGAGAAGGTCAAAATTGGGTCCTGGTGCATTTGAATAGTAAAGTGGAATCTTTGTTTCCTGCTATCCCCGACCGCTTCGAACTGCTTGCCGAGGACAAAATCCAAATTCAAGAAATGGTGTCGAACCAAGCCGGGATCTATATCGTGGGAATATTTGGTAAATATTGTTCCGCAAATGCTGCTTCCACCTTGAGGCAGATCAAGCGGCAGGGGGCGGCGAAGTCAACAATCGTTAGGATGATCACACGGATTTTTTTGTCTCTCAGCCCACAACCTTTGACAATTTGAGTCGCTTTGTTTTGGCATCTGTTTCAGACGAATGTTCATCAGGAAAAACCGAAATGCTATGATAGAGGAAGCGGTAAATATCAATGTCTCTCATTGTCTATACAGGTGTATGAACGTCTATGAACCTGTTTTGGAACACTATGAAGGACTATGGGTAACTCTTGTGGTCTATGAGTTTTGCCGTCTATCAACAATGTCTCTGTGCAACTATATAACTGTCATCCATCATGCAATATGCAGCACTGAGTCGGTTTCTTCTACAGTGTAAAAATGGAGGTTTTAATCAGCCAATGACTGAATGTATTGTATTGCCTTACTGAAACATTGCCCGACGTATATCAATCCTGAGTTTGAACACGAGAGAATACCGCATTGATCATACGTGATTGTAAAAGGAGAAGAGTCCGAGATCATTGGGGTTCATGCCCCCGCCGGATCGATTTGATGGGAAGCCTGGATATCGATATGTAGAGAGTTGCTTTGACTTATTCATTGGGAGGAATGTTAATCAGGGAAGCATTGAGCAGTGAGAGATAGACTCTGCACCCGTGCTCGCCTCGGGTAAGATTCCGTAGCAGACTGGTCACGAGTCTAAGTGAGAGACTCAGGAGCCGGTCGGTACAGACGATGATTGGGGGTGCCGGCACTCTCGACTTTGCATGTTCACTTGCTCAGGACACATCTTGTCTGTCGAAGTTGATCTTACCTGTTAGTTGAGTGTTCGCGGCCAGCAAGTTAGGGGTTCAATTTGGAGGTCGATAACCAATTACACAGGCTCGCACCTCGAGAATTGAATTCTCAATAATGAGTCACGAAGTAAATGTGATATTCTTACTTTCCAATTGTTAGAAATGATATACTAGCAATCAGGCCGAAAGGTGTCTCTGGAGTCTGAGGCGGTGAATGTTCAACTTGACAGGCCATCGGTTCTGATTTGACGTAAGCATGCCTAAGATCTCAGTGCATGCTGGGTTCTGTTACACGATGGAATTCGGTGAACTGATTGCTCACAAAGGGAGGCGGCTCGGAGAGTCGAGACAAACCCGAACCAGGGACTGAGTCAAACGGACCGAATCGGAAGAATCCGGAACAAACTGGCACGTGCATGTTGGTTTGTTTTGATCGGGTACCCACAATGTCAAAGCACTCTGTCTTTCCCCCTCCATCTTCCACCTACGTCGTATTGCCCTGCATCGCCTTTTACCTCCATCGAACCCCCGTTTCGCCGCCTTGTGCAGTCTCCTCATTCAAAGTATGTCCAATTGAGGCTGATATCTTACCTCGTGTCGGGTTCAGCGATGGCCCGTCGCCTGCCGTATTTTGGAAAGGATTTCTCTCGTCCCGACTCTCTATCATCGTCAACATGTCTGGGGCACCGACCCAGGCATTAATTCATTGGTCGTTTATGGTTCCTTGCTACAATACTCCACTCAGCGTGGCGCCGCGATGATGATGCATGCAAGGGCCTTGTTGAGTCAATATCAGCTTCGTACGCCGTTGTGTCCCTCCCAATCCCTGCGTAGCTGAACCATTCCGGTTTCCTCTCGTCGTTTACGACTTCCGCCGTTCCACGCACTATCTTCAACGTAACTTCTACCAGACATAGACTGCGTGGTCCGATCTCTGTAAGTATGCTATCTCGGGCTCATACATCTATCCTATTGATTCTAAACCCGCTGGATCCTCTCTGTCTGCTCCCGAGCTGTCGCTGGGATTGTCGGCGAGAGCAAAATACCCTCCATCATCGGCGCACTCATGGGATTCCGCTTTTCACTGGCTACCGGTGTATGTATCCCCTGCATTTGAATAATCGGTGCACTGAATTGATGTGCCCTGCCGCAACAGGCAACACGCAACTCGGGCTACTCCGCGCGCATGCTGCCATAAATGTATGCACTCTCTCTCCTTCTATTCCGATCGCAAATTCACTCCTACCTCTTTGTCTTCGCGCAGATACACCAACGCGTTTCTCGCGTGGCCCATGCAGTGTCGCACCAGGTATCGCTCGTGCTTACTCCATCAATCCACCGACGCGCACTGATAAAGCTGTACTCCACATACAGCCCTGTTATATAATGTCGCACTGTCCAGTATGTTTTCCCCTCGTATGATATTTTTCCTGGATAATGAGTTTGTATTTCGCATTTCTAGGTGGTCGGTGGGCGTTTCTTCGATGCAACGAGGGACGGGAAAGTGGTGGGATGGATGGATCATATGCACCAGTGTCGACGGTAGTGATGTAGGGCATATAGCTACCACCGATGTATTCTATAAACTGTAATATCATTGCTCGTTTTTTTGGCGAAATTAGCGGTCTATGAGTACTATATACCACTATGAGGTCTATGACTATCACGGCTCTGATAGACAACACCCCAACTATCCCAGTCTATGAATGTCTATAAATTTAAAACTGGTCCTCCCACCTTTCTATGAAGGTGAACCATTTGCTATGGTGTCTATAACTTCTATGCATGTCTTTGCAAGTCTATGAAGCACATTTGGTTTTTCCTGATGTTCGGACCCAGAGCTGAAAGCTATCATCGGCCAGGTGCTGCATTTGCGACCCAAATGAGCCTTAACTTGGAAATGAAACTCTCATTGCTTCTCGCACAGGGTCTTTCTGACTGGAACCCGTTTTTCCCCCCCCAACAAAACCTAAACATCGTTATGACATGGATTGGGCCTCTCCGAGGCGGGTGCTGAACCTTTAGGTCCAAGTTCGTTTTCCTTTCTCAATTTTTTGATGCACCTATGAATCCCGGGCCATGTTTCCTCGGTTCGAAAGTGGATACATTCTAATTTTGCTACAGAGTGTCAGCTTGGATAAATTCATAAAACAGGGGGCTTCAATTTATGCCACTTTAGAGCACAATTTTCTGGTGGATGATTTTCCAGGTTATCGTGCTGAGCTGTTTTCTAGAGCACACAGCGATTGCGGACTGAGAGTCGTCAGTCAAGTTCACAAAAAAAATTAGGCTGAGATGTTTTTTGGCCAGCAGTTGTTGCATAAGTAACTCTAGTGCAGAAGGCAGATCTATCTGGGTGAAAATCGGCAGGCAAGGGTGAAAGGCAAAGTTCTCGCCTCTTCGGGTTGTTTTCGGGCCGTTACGGTGCCAACGAGTAACATTCTCGTGACAAAGAGTGACCGCACTGGCAACTGATTTGGCAATTGATTTCCGAGCTCCAAGGCCGATGCCGTCAGCTGAACACAAAACGAATATGACAAATGAGATTGAAAACAGTGTTGGGAGGTCAACAACTCACTCACCAAGCCAAAGCACCAAGTGGTATCGGATTGAAAGCGAACAGGCCCTTGCAGAGTCAGAAACTGAGCCTACAACGATGGAAAAAAAGATAAATCAAGTATACTGTACTATTTCAACCAAGTGTTCAGTCACTGGTCACAACTGGGCCCAAATTGAACACTTTTTAAAAATGTCACAGGTTTTGGCCTTTCTGGATCGAGGTTTTTGAGCTTTTCCGTCTCAAAAGGGCAATTTTCCGCTCCGGCTACGCCGGAATATCACCCGAAAAGGAGATTTGAACACTTCGATTTTGAACACTTGAGGTCACAGGTCACACCCCATGAACACTTGGTTGAAATAGTACAGTACATCGATTATGTGCGATGACCAATTCTGTATGACATAGTCTTTATTTGTCCTTGTAGCAAAAGTGCCCGAAATCCATCTTCTCCTGGGTAGCCAAACCTAAGAGCCAGTTCGGCGGCGAGATGCAGATGCAGATGCTACGCCGAATTTCCTTATAGGGAGGTCGTGCGAACATGCACTCGGTCACATCAAAAAACTCACAAAATCCTCCGAGCATCGTCTGCGCAACATCGGCGGGGAGGCGGGATATGTCGGCTTCATTGTCGGGGTCCCGCCCTTTCAATAGAGCCCAAAATTCGGGGTAAAATTGTAACTTTACATCAATATACCGACTCATCTATCATCCAGTCAAGTTACACCGAAGAAATAAATTGTTTCCGACGAGTTTAAAGCGCCGGGACATTGCTGGCGGCAATACAGACGACGGCGGCGACCCTCCGCCAACGATGGTTGAAGGAATATCTCAGGTTCTGATGTGACCGAGTGCATCTTCTCACGACCCCCCTTATAAGGAAATTCAGACTGCATCTGCATCTGCATCTCGCCGCCGAACTGGCTCTAAAGGTTCAGCAATAATTTCCCACGGTTCATGCCGCAACTCGGCTTGCACCACAAACGACATCATACCCCAATCATATGTTGCCTCATACATTCGTCTTCTCGGGTAGTATATATAAGATACTCCTGCTCCCAGACCACCCCACGACTCGAGAAATACACCATGCAGGCCACCTCTAACAAACTCGCTGAAGTACGCATTGCCGCCCAATCGAGATTGAGTCGGACTACTTACAGGTTCGCAGCGACTCGGCGATGCACCAACAGCAGTATCCGCAGACTACAAACACAGACCCGATGGCTCCACCATGAAAGCGCTCGCGTGGTTTGGGGCCCGCGACGTTCGCCTCATCGATGCGCCGATCCCGGATATCACAGAGCCTGACGATGTCATTCTGAAAGTCACAGGGACGACGATATGTGGATCCGACCTGCATTTGTGCGCTTCAATTTTAATCTTCTTTCATTCACTCAGTGCAACCATGATTTCAGGTATCACGGCGAGATAGTTCAGCTTCAACAGGGCGATATCTTAGGACACGAAGTAAAACTTCCCGTGGATTTATGGTCCCTCTCATCGTAATTTCACAGTTTATGGGCATCGTTGACCGCGTAGGACCCAACGTCAAGAATATTCACGTCGGTCAGCGCGTTGTTGCCTCCTTTCAAATCGCATGTGGGGAATGCTCGTACTGCAAGCAAAAACTCTCTTCCATGTGCGACCGAACAAACTCTTCTGGGTAACTACTACTCCCATGAGTGTTGCGGCATGCTTAATCGTTTACTAGACTGCAAAACGCAATGTACGGCCACCGCGACGCGGGCTTCTTCGGCTACTCGCACTTCACCGGTGGCTTCCCAGGCGGCCAGGCAGAATACGTTCGGGTCCCGAAGGGCAACGTCAACCTCCTCCCGATACCAGATGCCGTCCCAGACGAGAAGGCACTTTTCCTGTCGGATATCATCCCCACGAGCTATCATGCTGTGGTCGACGTGGGTGTCAAGAAGGGGGACGTCGTCGGTATATGGGTGCGTTTTCCCTCTTTCCATCAACTAAAAAGATTTGATAATTGTTTTGGTAAATTCAGGGACTGGGACCCATAGGCCAGTGTGCAGCGAGGTTCGCGCTCATGAAGGGGGCGTCGCGCGTCATTGGCATCGACAATGTACCAGACCGGCTTCTCTTCGCGAGTGAGAAGTCCGGCATCGAGACGCTGAACTTCAGCGAGCACACGGACGTCGTGAAGCGGCTCCAAGAGCTCGTTCCAGGCGGACTGGATATCGCCATCGACTGCGGTACGTTCCTTTCCTCCTTTCCCCGTCCCAAAATTCAAATGCATATGGGCTGACCCGATTATCCACCCCAGGGACGTTCCACCAGCCCAAAACGCTCCTGCACAAAGTCGAGAAGACGCTCATGCTGGAGACGGACGTGTCGGAGATCGTTAACGAGATGATCACTTCGACGCGCAAGATGGGGAGCTGCGGGATCATCGCTGCCTACGCGGGGTACACGAACCACTTTAACATCGGCGCGCTCATGGAGAAGGGCATCCGGCTCATCGGCAATGGGCAGGCGCCGGTGCACAAGTACTGGCACGAGCTGCTCGCGATGATCGAGGAGGGGAAGTTCGATCCGACGTTGTAAGTCTTATCGACTCTTTCCGAATACGTTCTATTTAACAAATTCACAGCGTTGTAACCCACCGCGTCTCGCTCGACGAGTTCCCCGCACTCTATGCCTCGTTCGACAAGCGCCAGGGGGGTGTCGAGAAAGTCTTCGTGGAGACGAAGTTCTCTAAACCACCATCTGCAGGGGCGCCGCACCTCAGTCGGGTGGCGGACTGGGGTTCGGAAATATACACGGTCTAAGCTAGTTGAATTTCACCTGCGACTACAGATAGCCACCGTCGTGACATTGTTGCATTCCGCAGAGAAATAACCATGTAATCATACAATGTAGTCCGAAGATGATTGAACTTGAACTCAATTGACGCGTCGTGGTTGAACGTTGCTGATCGCAACAGTCCAACCATGATTGCTCGGTTGTCCCGCCGCCCCTCCAAATAAAATGAAACATAAACAGAAAAGGAGAACATGTGGAATGTAATTACCACGGAAGTTGGACTCGGCATGATTAATGTGGGACTTACCAACTCGTGCCGTGCTCCCAAAAAGCACAAAAAATTGGGTTTCGCTCATGGGTTCTCAGTTTGATAGTGCGAGAGAGACGGAAACGTGATGAATGAATGACCTTCAAGACCGAATTTCCGAGAGAAGAATGAGAACTTGGATTTTGAAGGTAGAGGTATTACTCGCTGGCACTGTAATCTCGCTCATGGGACCGCCAAAAATCGGATTTTGGCAGAGTCGCATTAGTGGACCACCGGTACGCGCAATACCACAGCGAAGCAAGAAGGAAAATCACCGGACTGATACTCTACATGAAACTCGCGTAGAGATTGTCCACTCGGCGGCGTAATCGATCCAAGCGCATCTTGGCGCCGCTGGGCGGCGCTGCGCGTGGTAGAGGACGCACTGGATATGACACGGGAACATGGTGAGTTGAAAGCCGACACCGTATTGGCCTCCGGTGGCAAAATTCTGAAAAAAAGGGCTTCAGAATGGCGTCAAACGCAAGGAAAATTAGACCGTAAGGTCACAAAAGAACTTGATACGTTGTGTAACAAATTTCTACTTCTTTCTGTGGCAATCGTCACCCTCTCCAGATGTGCTCTGATTGTGCTGTGCCATCCCAGCGAGAGGCTTCAAGTCCTAAGGATCTTGACATCCCGCAACGTCGTTGCTGATATCCCGAACTATCCTTCCTTTGGGAATGTGGTCTTACTGCGATTCGGCTCGTCTTTTGTTTCCATTGCCATCAAACTGTGCCGGTTCTACCTAGTTGACTGTCTTGCTTGAAATACTTTTAGCCTTGGTATGTCAACCGCTATTTTAAGCTTCTTTTGCGCTTGCCGCCACAGTCATCCATTCTCGCCGTCATCAGCTGTTCCTGACCATCATCAAATTCCTCTTCTATTGCGTCCTCTTTTCGGCTGACATTCATTCGCTGCCATACTGTGCGACATTTGCCTTTATTAATCCGATCAACTTTTAATGATTTGGGAGTCTAAGTCACTGGACCATTACATCGTGTTTGGTGGAGGTGAATTCGACCATTGACCACGTCTCTCGTGGTACACCCTATAGTGTTAGTCTCCTGTGGCACCACGGGCTGTACCCCCCGGCTTGGGCGGCAGTTAATTGACATGTATTCCATTGTTCATCCGAACAGTGCGCGATGCCTCTCCATCTTGTCTTCATCGTCCGACGTGTCTTCCATTCAATCAAATCAATAGCGTTGCGGCATTTGTGCCATGGGTATACTGACCCATGGGGCCTTCACTGCCGATCATTCATCGAGATTGCGACTGCCATCATTTGAGCTGCACTTTGGCATGTTGTTTCCTTCCAGGAAAAGAAATCTTCTAAATATATAAAGGAACCAATGCACGGAGCAATCCTGTCAGGATACAGTGTACACTGCCTGGAAGTAAAAATACATGATTGAAAAACAATCAAGAGACCTTGGCTTCTATTTGTAAACGATGGATCGAGATGCGGTCTCGCTGTCACAAACTGAGCATATAAGTACAGGCCTCACCACGCTTCCGCACATCAGAGCGAGATGCCCTCTCAGCCCACCTTGACCCGTTTGAACAATGTTCTCATAGGCTTTACTGCAGCAGTAAGCACACTAGAAGTCCTCTCAGATGCCCTCCCGCTCCCATTCCTGGAACCTATTTCAAGGACTTCTCGATCGTTGCTTACGGCTGTCGAGGTACACCTCTGTCCGCTATTGTTTTACTATCTATATCACTCACTGCATATCAGAACATCAAACAAAACAAAGGTGAATGTGCCCAGTTGATGGAGCAAACCTCTGGTTTACTCTACGCAATTGTGTCAATCCATGTCAAGTCTACCACTGGGCCAGAGTTGTCGCCAAGCATGTTCAGTCGTCTTGGAAAATTCACAGAGTACTTTTTTTATTGATTATTGTAATTGGTATTGACATAGTCCTAGGACATTGCACAAGGTCCACACCTATGTGGAAGCCCAACAGGATAAAAGCAAGATTAGGCAGTTCTTTCGTCCAGGCGAAGTGAGAACATTGTTAAAAGCATGTCATACTGGATTGCGAGAGGCTCTGGAAGGGTTTAAGGTACTGGTGTTTAACTCAGTCAAAGACCAGGTGCAGGACGTGAACCAGCATACTACTCTTATGGACATACAGAGATATGCAGAAGACAGACACCAAGAAGTCCTTCAACTGATTGAAGGTCTGTCAGATGATTTATCTTTGGTATGTTGTTGCTGTTATCCAGTCATCAGGGCTGCAGGAGTAACTTTCACATAGACAGGAAGATCTTTTTCCAGTCTTCACAATAGGTATGATCAAATTCAAATAATAAATCATCATTTCACTGTTATTCAGTTCAACATCACTTTCCATGCTACCATCTGAGCCCAAGATATTCCATGGTCGTGAATCAGAACTATCAGATATTCTCAAATATTTTGACCAGCAGAGTCCCAAGATAGCAATTCTA
Organism: Mycena crocata; assembly: GCA_029281795.1. NCBI lineage: Eukaryota > Fungi > Basidiomycota > Agaricomycetes > Agaricales > Mycenaceae > Mycena > Mycena crocata. The sequence goes on along the minus strand of JARJCP010000217.1, from coordinate 40,193 downwards.
GGCCCAGGCGGAATTGGGAAGACAAGCCTTGCCCGGGCTGTTTTGCATCATCCTCAAATCACAGAAAACTTTGACCAACACCGTTTTTTTGTGACCTGTGACTCTGCATCTACAAGGGTAGAACTTGCCTCCCTCATTGGGGGTCATCTAGGATTGAGACCAGAAAGAGATCCTACTGGTACAATCATTGAATTCCTTTCTAAAAGTCCAAATTGTCTCCTGATCCTGGACAATTTGGAAACAGTCTGGGAGCCAACTGCAATTCGTAGAGACATTGAAGAGTTTTTATCTCTGCTCACAGATGTCCAGCACCTGTCATTACTGGTAGGTATAGGTATAGTTTTGTTTGGCAGCCATATTAACATTCCATTAGATTACAATGAGGGGTGCAGAAAGACCAGCCAAGATCCACTGGACCCGACCCTTCTTTCCACAACTAAAGCCCTTGCCACAACATGCTGCACGACAGACTTTCATTGATATTGCAGATGACACACATGATCCAACACAAGTTGATCAAGTTCTCCTCCTCACTGGCAACATGCCCTTAGCAATTGATCTCATTGCGCACCTGGTTGACTCTGAGGGTTGCGCCAGTGTTCTATCTCGTTGGGGAACTGAAAAAACCTCTCTGATATCTGATGGATACAATAAGCAGTCAAATATGGATTTATCCATTTCTCTGTCTCTAACTAGTCCTCGAATTGAATCCTCGCAGGGTGCACAGGAGCTATTGAGCCTTCTATCAGTTCTTCCCGATGGCATTTCAGATGCAGAGCTTCTTCAAAGCCAACTCCCCATTGATAACATCCTGGGATGCAAAGCAATATTGTTAGCTACTGCGTGAGCTTATATCGATGAAAAGAAACAGCTGAAGGCCCTCATACCAATTCGAGAATATATGCAAAGATTCCATCCCCCCATTTCTCACCTTGTTGAACTACTGCTTCAACAGTTTGAGAAACTATTGGAATTCCACAATACACACAAGGGAACCTCATCTGGTTCTCACATTCACACACGGATCTCAGCAAATTTTGGTAACATTCAAAATCTCCTTCGGGATAGCTTGCACGCAGGCAATCCAAACCTGGTGAAGACAATTTATTGTACATGCAATCTTGAAAATTTCAGTTTACTCTCTGGTTGGGGTCATATACAGCTTTTCGATCATATTCCCAAGCTTCTACCTCAGCCATCTGACCACAGATTGGAGTTTTACTTCATCTCGACCCTTGTAGAGTCATGGAGTCTTCATCCACTTTCCAATCCTGAGCCTCTGATACAACAAGCATTGGAGCATATGAATCACTTTGATGATTCTGATATCAAATGTAAGTCTCGAAACTCTGTTTTTTCCCCTTGTGAAACAAAATCTTTGCTAGGCAAATTTTATGGCATCTTAGGACACTACTTCCGAGGCCCTAAGAATGACATCCAAACAGCAATGCAATACTATCAGATTGCACTTTCGCTATCAGTATCCACTGGAAACACAAGCAGGCAGTCTCAAATTCTGACAGATTTGGCCTGGGTACAATGGCGACTGGGTGATCATACCAGAGGTCAAAGCCATGCATATGAGGCACAGAGATTAGCTAGGATCTCTGGAGATTTCTGGAAAGAAGCAAATGCACTGCATGTTGAAGTCAGTTGCTGGTATGCACTAGGAAACTACAAGCATGCACTCTCTCTACTCCATAGAGGTATGACTCTCTTGAGTCTCTGTGGCCTGTCTGGGAGTGAGGTGGAACATAGCCTTATTGCCAATCAAGCTGAGATCCACATGTTCAAATCAGAATATGTGCATGCCCACAATATCCAGAAGCAATTGCTTGATGACGCAAATATTGACTTTGATCCATACAGCCATGCAATGGCTCTACTCAACCTTGGGCAGATTGCTGTACCAATGGGCACTTCAAGGAAGCTAATTGAAACTCAGATGGATACAGCAAAGTCGTTATTCAGCACTATCGGATCCTCAGTAGGAGTGGTGTGTTGTGATACTGTGATAGCAGACATTGATTTGAGGGAAGGAGACGAGATACAAGCTAGTGCCCTCTTTCAGAAGTGCCTCACATTCAGTCGAGGAAAAGACTCAGAAATAGAAATGTACTGCTTGGAGAGACTTGCCAATGGCAATCGTTGGTATCCGTCTCCTTTCACAGAGTGGACACATTCTTGGGCAACAGTTTATCTTGTGTATTCCATCAGAGCAAAACAGAAACTTGATATTCATAAAGCTCTCCAATTTCTGGGTGATGTAGTTCTTACATCTGGTGATTGTGACACAGCTGAGAGCCTATTCACTGTCGCGTTAGAAGGATTTACATGTATGGATGTTCACCGCAGCAGAGCTGAATGCATGCTGCAACTTGGTCATATTTCCAAACTCTATGGAAATTCTTTGAACACACGGGAACTATGGAACACTGCTAGAACATTGTTTGAGCAGTCATCACAGACAAAGCAAGTGGCACTGCTTGATGATAAACTGGCAGATGTTGGCAAAGATGTTCTGGAACAACATACTCAAAATTCGGCTCATCTTTCCAACCTTCATCCCCCAGTCGGAACACTTCCTCAAAGGGTCAGTCGGAACACTTCCTCAAAGGGTTTCTGGACCAACAAATAACCACTTTGGGGGAGTTGAAGCCAGAAGGGTTCTTGATCGGGAGGATGACTCGGAGGCCAACTGTGTTGCATTGGCCACTGAGCTTGACAATAGCTAAGGATCCTAATCAGCACTTTCTAAACTGTTGAAATATGGCTGTCCCATGTCCCAAGTTCTGCCTGTATCTACTTTTGTGGACTTCCCATTACATATATGTTGTTGTTGTTTTTCCTACATACTTTAGCCTTGTCCCCCATCATCTCTCGATGCTCTCAATACATATATGTTGCTTCTGTAGACTGTGGTATGGCGGTCACTTTGCACAACAATTTCTTCCAAATAAAACACCTGTTTCTGAACATTTTAATTTTTGACCTGTTTTCACACATCTTTCAACACTTAATGAAAAAATTTCAAGTTGCCAATATTTTTGTGAGGATGAGGAAAACAGAGAACTGAAACCCTTTCTCAAAACTTTTTTTTTCTGACTTCAAAAAAAAAAACTTTTTCGGGAAGGCCAAGCAGAAGGTCACATGATATGTCGTGTCGCGTGGTAAGTAGGATACAAGACCAAACATAGACTTCCAGGGGCTGCTAATGCTCCTGTGAGACACACACAAAATATGAGCAGAGGTTACATGAGGGATACTGTAGGCAGAGCCCTACTACTACCTCAAAATGAGGCCAATTTGTGTTCAGTTGGATTGATGCATGTTCAAAAACACAACTACAGGTGCATACTGGATACTAGGTGTGTTTCAGTGTACTGTACCTACTCACAGCAGCTGTGGTACCTGTTGATAGCCGGAAGAACATCCTGGTATGTTAAGATGCCATGTGAGGCTCATACAGGTTCATATACGCCCAGACTTCTACTAGGAATTCGCTGAGGCGCAATGTGCTCACTCCGCAGACAGACCTATGTCATGAGCGCTGACATGTACCCGATCACTTCCCGATCTGGTCACTTTTTAACTTCCATATTTTTTGTGAATAATGGGTACCGCAGGAATGAGCGAGAGAAAGTGCGTCGTTTGAGCTCGGTTTTATCCTTGTACCTGCAGAATTAATTGTTTTTAAAGGCATTCTTTCCAGCAAGGACTGTCGGCCACTGGGCTTACAATTTGTATGTGTTTACTGCATATTCGAGCCCTCTGCCAGTCACGTGTTAGGGTAGAACTGCTTCGCTTTGCTCGCAAAAACGGGCACACAATCATTATGGCGGTCACTTTGCACATCAATTATTTTCCAAATAAAACATCTGTTTCTAATCATTTTCTTGCCTTTTCGCAAAACTTCGGGCACTGCAGAACATTTTTCCTATTTCCAACAAAAAAGTCCATTTCAGTCTAAAACCTTGCCTGCAACAAAAAAAAAACTCATTGTAAAAACTTTTTTTTGGCCCAACATTTTTTTTTCTGGATTGGGTTGAGGTGATGGGATCACGTGATTGTGTGCCCGTTTTAGAAGTCTGTATGAGCCTCACATGGCATCTTAACATACCAGGATGTTCTTCCAGCTATCAACAGGTACCACAGCTGCTGTGAGTAGGTACAGTACACTGAAACACATCTCATATCCAGCATGCACCTTTAGTTGTGTTTTTGAGCATGCATCAATCCAACTGAACACAAATTGGCCTCATTTTGAGGTAGTAGTAGGGCTCAGCTCATCTGCTCATATTTTTTGTGTGTCTCACAGGGGCATTAGCAGCCCCTGGAAGTCTATGTTTGGTCTTGTATCCTACTTACCATGCGATGTGACCTATCAGGTGACCTTCCACTTGGCCTTCCCGAAAAAGTTTTTTTTTTTGAAGTCAGAAAAAAAAAGTTTTGAGAGTTTCAGTTCTGTTTTCCTCATCCTCACAAAAATATTGACAACTTGAGGTTTTTTTCAGTGTTGAAAGATTTGTGAAAACAGGTCAAAATATCTAGAAACAGGTGTTTTATTTGGAAAATAATTGTTGTGCAAAGTGACCGCCATAAATCATGTGATCCCATCACCTCAACCCAATCCAGAAAAAAAAATGTTGGGCCAAAAAAAAAGTTTTTACAATGAGTTTTTTTTTTGTTGCAGGCAAGGTTTTAGACTGAAATGGACTTTTTTGTTGGAAATAGGAAAAATGTTCTGCAGTGCCCGAAGTTTTGCGAAAAGGCAAGAAAATGATTAGAAACAGATGTTTTATTTGGAAAATAATTGATGTGCAAAGTGACCGCCATGCTGTGGGACATCCATATGGGGGTAATACTGGGTCATAATTATGGTAGTTTTTTGCGAAAAAAATCACACCTCCCAACTCTGAAACACACACCTGCTCGTAATGTCCTAGAAAAACACCACTTGAGGTCAGCGGAAAATTCACGCAGGTGTGTGTCTAAAAAAGAATACACCCAGGCACACCACCTAAACATTGAACTTTCTTACACACCTTCCTTCATCTTGAGAGAATGACACACCCATAAATACATACAAAAACACACATGTGCCGGTTCAAATAAAAAACCCACACACCATCAGTAAAGTAGGTGGGATAGTAGGTGGGATATTTTCAAAAGCCGGCAAGGCAACAGCAATTGAATAATCTACAAGTGCAGTAGATAGCAGGCATGCAGGCAGTCACATCCATCTCGAATTCATGTGTATACTCTTGTCTTTCAGTGGAAGTCGCCTGTTCAAGTCGGGTCTGGGCTGGTCTGGGTCATCCTTCGCTTTCTTTCTTTTTCACCGTCCTGTCGATTCAGGATAATCATCTGTTTTAATTTCCGATTCAACTCCGACTTCAAACCCCAACTCCCGGTGATAAGGCATGCACAAAGCACGCATGAAAATGCTATTTTTCATTCATTTCATTGACTTACCATTCTCATAAGTGAGGCTTAGTATCAGAATGTACATTCTCCTCGGAATGGTACATTAGACCTTTGAAGGCCGAAAGCCATCGGGACAACACGACATAGTAACTAAGAAGGGTCCTTAACGGGGTCCGACTCAGGATATTATGCATACCGTTGGGCGCCGGGAGCCAGTTGACAGCCGGCTTCTTGTGTGCTGGAGGTTAAACAAGAGGAACTACCTTGAGTGTTTGAGTTGGTTATCAGGCCGGCTCGACCCATTATGGACCTACGGAACGAAACGGGACAGAGATTAGATTACGAGTACAGCCAGCCCGGCTGGACACGTTAGAGAAACCGAGACTGATTAGAGATGATGTTATAGGGATGACTTACCAGGCGGCTAGCCTCCGGGCCCAGATAACACGGTTGAGACCCAGCCCGCCTGGCAGTTGAACCTGCTATAAAGGATAAGAGTAAGGGATTCAGGCCAGGCGGCCTCATCCCGCTACCTTCCTACAACAGAATACCAGCAAAGCACGGTCCATAGGTCCTGTGCGACTGGATAGGTACGGGGCGGCCTGATTCCTGGGCGGTTTTGAGAAGCAGTCCTGAGTCAGGCGGCCTGACCAAAGGGCGCACACCATCTTGATGAGAATGATACCAGCAGGCGGCCAGACCCGTTGCCATGCACACTATACCCACGATAGACGAATAACTCAACCACCATTGGTTGCAGGCGGCCTGCCAAGCCTGGCGGCCTCGGTGGATTCAGAGCTCCGGTTTCATACTATCTCCGTTTGTAATCCAAAGTTGTATAAAAGCAGTAGAATTACGCTTGTAACAGTAGTAGACTTTCCCCCCCCCCCTTTGTGGGTTACGAAGTAGACTGGAATTGATATTGATTTGACTTGATATTTTGATTTTGGGTTGCCCGTAATAAGAACTTAAGCCTCTCGTCGAGTACCCCTCCGAGTCGCCATCTTGAAGTGAATCCCAGAATCCGACTTCGTTGAGTACCCCTCCGAGTCCCACTAAGCCCTACAATCAGTCCCCTGTTGAGTACCCCTCCAGGCTAGACCTTGTTTAAGTGCCGTGTCCTTCGTTGAGTACCCCTCCGAAGAAGAAAGCTAGTCCCAATCTCCAGTTGAATTGATTAACTTAGTGCCTATCCGGCCTGAGTATTGAAGTCCTAAAAAGTGCATTTCTGTTGAAAGTGGTCATCCCGCCTCAGCTATTGCCTGTGAAACAGACCCTTGATTTGAAGCACGCCATTATCTTGAAGGGCGATACGCCTGCCCTACCTCCCCGAACACAAACACGAGACATTTGGTATTGAGTTGTTGAGATTTGATTAGTGTTTTTGAGTTGTTTAGTGTTGGTTGAGTTCGCTCGCTTTCACTCGCTCTTTAGCATAGTTTTCGATTTCACGGCTGCACCCGAGTGCACCGTTTCACCAGCTCAACTCAAGCCTCAATCATGTGTGCGTGCACATGCTGATCACGACCCTGCGCGTCCATTTTTTGACCAGTCATTTCTCATCATTTCTCGCTTCCAGAATCCATATGCGGTTCGACGCAGGCACGATGACATCATGATTCTTCCTGCGCTGCGTTGATCACATTCCCCGTCTGGCTTCTGGGCCTTACTGCCCTACATAATCACTAATTCTTCCAATTGTAAAGATCAGGCAGCACTGTTTCTATCCTGTAACTCTCACTTTAATTACAACTTCTTCCATTCAAGCCGTTCCTTTTTTGCAGTGTGAATTGTTGACGGACGACGGAAATATTGAAGACAGTATGTGAAATACTCCCGCCCCATGACGCAAAACCAGGCGTCTTTTTTTCCCCTTGTGGTTCCTGAAGATTCTTGTAGCACAATTATTCAATCATTGATTGTATGCAGCGTCCAGAAGCAGTCAAACAGCTGCACATAAGCATTAATCTTGTGCGTTCTATCCAACCTATAACGAAACGACATCCTTTCATAGCAGTACGTTGAATAAAAAGCACCGACCCGATGGTGAAATAAATCAAGTCCGCTTGAACCTCGGAGGTGTAGCAAGATTCGCGCGGAAGTCACCCGGTCAACTCGGGTTTGGGTCATAGCCCTAAAATATTGAATCTTTTTTTTCTGTTTCGGTTTCACACCCCAATCACAATCATTCCTTTGCAATTTTTCTTTTTTGTTTTCAGGTCATCTTCAATTCCTTTCCTAGAACGAGCTTCATGTTCAATATTTACGAGTACTTATGTAATCGTTCTTTTCTAAAACCTCAGATGCAGATTTCAAAGGCTCAGAACTTCATTAGATTACGGAGCAAGCGTGTAACGAAAATAGTGGCTGTGCTGTATTCTTTTTAGTGGCTGTCCTTTAAACAGCATACAAAAAGACTGACTTTTAGTGGCTGTCCACCTCGGTCGCGAGAGTTCGAATCCCACTACTGCCTCTTATTCTTTCAGCTTAGGTTGTAGTTGTGCTGTGTATCTACACCACTTCCTTGGACTTTATGTATCAGTAAAGAATGGTCTTCATGTCCTTGCTCCTTGCCTTACTGTCATTGGTTTAGCCAACCTACTGTAATCATGCTTGTCATTTGTGTTCATACCTTTTCATATTGATGTTAGCACTATTTTTACCAGCTCCCGTGTACGCTTAGCTGACTCAGATCATAGTTATGGTGTGTTTTATCTGGATGTGTCGAGATGCACAATTGAAACCAGTTGTGTGTATTGATTCTGATTACACCAAGCCCATCACAGTTTTGGTTCTTGACTCCTGTTTCTTCTCCCAGTATATTCAGCTATTATTCTGTCTCCTGCAGAAACATTCATTGCCTTCTGTATGATCATGAATCAGTATCTGGTGTGTATCTACTACCATAGTTAGGGCTACCAAAATGAACATTTGGAGCACTCATATATGAATGCTAACATACTGTTTGCATTAATGGCCAGATTGACTATCATGGTAAACAGGCATTAGCTGTGCTAACGTAGTCATATCATTCCCATGGGTGACTCTTGATCCCACACTTCCCACCCACCGAAAGCTTCACATCTCCAAAAATATTAAACTCTGCTCTCTCACCCAATTATTGGTATGTGACTCCAAAGATATTTGGAAAGGATCTTTTTACACATTAGAACACAGTAAAAATTAGTATCCAATTGTGTGTCCAGTGATTACACATGTGTGGTTCCAAAGATATTCAGAGAGGATTGTTTCATGTTTTGGAAGTTGGTTAAAATTGAGCAAAGGATCTAGAGGGGGATACCATCCTAGAGCATCCAAGAAATGTGCAGTATGGAGTCAACTATAGCACTTTGATCCTGACAAAACCCGTGAGCACTGAGAATGTGATTGATTGGAAGAATTGGTGATGACCAATCACCTGAATTTCAACCTATTTGTCAGCACACAGTCAATTGTGTTATACAGGGGAGAAGTCAGCTTCCTATCCCATGGGGAATCCATTCTACTAGGTCATCCGACTGAGTTGGTCGGCACTATTCTGAAAGATCATCCAAAACAAGGGGGATAACACCCCGGGGCCCACTGTACTCTTCATCCCTCTTGCTTGTGAGTCACTTTTATAGGCATTAAGAAAGCCTGGCCACCCTGAGAAGCCAATAACCAACAAATCAACACAAACTAAGTCTCTGATACCTTAACAGAACCGGGGAAACTAAGGAAATCTTAGGAAATTGAACATGGCTGTAGTAGAAATAGGAGGGTTAGATTGCAGTATTCCGTTCTTAGTAGCAGAACACAGAGAACTCATGTCTTTATCTCTGTAAATACGAAGTCGTAATCATACTGTGTGTCAGGTAATAACATGCATATCCTTTCGCATCTTGGAACTTAGAAAAAAATTGAATCCTGTTGTGCTTTGAAATTATATGTCTGTGACTCTGACTTTTCTTCTCCAGATGGTCATTTTCGTGTTAGAAAATTGCAAATGGACCATCCTAGACCAGTCTAACAATAGATGAGGTGGAATGAATTATAGCACTCTCACATTGCTCTCAAATACTTGAACTTTACCTTTCAAATGATGTAGTATAATTGAATTGTGGGTCTCTAGATTATATCTGCCCAACTTTGGCCTGACTAGAAAGTATTCTCAGTGGCGGGCAGCTTCGTTGTTCAAATTACTTGTGAGTTCAGTGTTCATTTTTCTGCTAGTAGATGATGTGATATGAAGTTAACTCTATGAAGTCAACTCCTCCCTTAATGAATGACTGGTATAGATTCCCGGTTGAGAGACATTGTTGGTGGGTATTTATTTATTTTATTGACATGCATGGCTCCAAGGGACTAGGTAGTAAAAACATAAGTACGAAGTTCTGCCGGGCGAAGCCACGGCCTCACCCCCAAGTAATTCCATGCAATGAGCTTCACACTCGGTATAGTACTGGATATTATACCTTGCAGCAATGTTTGACAGTAGGTAGTATGCAGCCTTCCTTCGAGTTCCCTCGTCAATTATCTTGTTCTGAAATTTGCGAGACTGTTATCGACACTTATGGGGAAGAGATACGGACCCGCTTCTGAAGTGCATCACGTCTGCTGTCTTCCACATTGTAGCGCCAGCGGAAGGTGCCCATTCAATTCGGGTTTGGGTCCTGGGCGCCTACGCAGTACATTTTTCCATCTTTAAATCATATTTATACTCAACCATCCAGAGGGAGGTCTTTTTTAATACCCCGACCGTGGACCAACCAGGCCAGTAGAGGTATTTCGCGAAGGAAACTCACCGGCTGACCTTTTGAGAAGTAAACCCCTCAAGAAGCATCCAGGATAAAGAGCTAAGTTCAACTGTGTATTGAGACCTGGTGGTGAAGTGAATCATGTCCGCTTTGAATGTGCTATTCCCCACTTTGCAGCAGAGTTCACCCGTGCAATTCGGGTCCGTGTATCTCCCTTTTTTTCTATTTTGCACGTCCCTGCGTCACCGGTTCAAATTGAGCGGTGCCATATTATATCCCTGATTCGTTGAAGGACTCCCTTCAGCTAAGTGAGTGTCCAATTGTCACCAGACTGCCCTTGATTTTATGATTATTTTGTTCGGCATTCGTGAGACGCTGCTAGTCACATCGACGTTTATGGGGTAGACAAACAGAGCCGGTGGTGAAACACGTCCGCCTGAATAGTCAGGTGGCGATAGCTTCCAGTGAAAATCACCTGTTTGATTCGGGTCCGGGTCCAGGTTGTTCCACTCGATGATGATGCATTTTTCTTGTATTCTTCTTTCCATCCCATTATGATCTAAACGAGTCACAGAGTCGGAATTTTGAAACAACGGTTGACTCCACCGCAACAGAAGTATGTATAATGCACATACATGTCCCAATGGTGGTCGGGAAGCCGATATTACATGTGTATTAGGCTATCAATTTAGCTTGTTCCGAACCCGCCACTGACTCTCCACTCCAAACCACAATGTATCCGGAGGTTCATTACGGTGCCGGGCACTTGAGAGGATGGAAGAAGAATTGTATTTTTATTATTTAGGATGTGTTTTATGTTTGAGGAATAGGAAAGCTTTCCGAGAGCTACACCCATGAAGGCTGGGCTTTCGGTCAATAACCCTACGCGCAAGGGAGGTACAGACATACCGACAATTGAGTTAGGCTTCTGTGGCTTGCAATGAACTGCAGTTGAAAGATATGAGTTACAGAAGGTATCTCCCATTGAGCAGATGCAAAATGATACTCATACAACTCAGCTTCAACCGATCCTTGGTTTATGTATCGTGCCGATGTGTTCCGGCTGTTCGGCATCGCTCGGCATTCCCGGGATCGGCCGAAATTCACAGCAGGTGGTACGGAGGGTCAGACAAAAAGGTGTTTTGAAAAAATACGGCCCAGGTTGATTTTTTGACAGAATTGAACCCCCTTGTCGGCGGCATGAGCGGCAGAGATTTGCGGACTGCGAATTGAATGTCAGCCGGGTTATGTGGGAAATATCAACCGTCACCGTGTTGATTTTTGAGAACTATGGTGATCTCGATCATAAAAAAATTATAATAGACACTCACCACCCTTGAGAATAATACCACCTTTTAAGCTCCGCGTGAGCCTGAGGTTGGTTGAATGCATCTAAACATGGTAGAAACATTTCTTTGTGCATATTTTGCCGCTGTTGCCCGCCATTCGATCGGCCGATCAATTATTATTTCCCACGGTCAAACCAGAAGGAAATTTTGATCTACTTGGTTTTTACGGGTAAAACTTGAGGAGGTTTGAGACCTTAGCGTTCACTGATTGGTATCGGCATCTTGACCATCACCCAGGAACTCACTCCATCTGGCCAGGTGATACTTCTTACCCAGCAACTCATAATCATAAGTGAGTAATCCAGTTGTTCCGCAGAGCCGGCGCCCCGAATGAGCATGTTGAGGTACAAGAGAATGACAGAAGAAAACGTGTGGAATATTCACCACATGTTCAGGCTCACTACCAACAGACCGCAGCACCGGTCTAACCCAAAATTCCATGCGTAGTCGCCCCCTCGGCTTGCATGCAAAAGATAAACCCATGCTAACAGGCAATGATCTAGGCGTCCAAAATTTAACCTAGCCCCTTGTTTGTGAAAAGTCGGAAGCTTCGCTGCCACATCGTGATTGTGCAGGGTTATAATGCTGTGGTTCGACCCTGATCCTGAAAATTGATCAACTCAATCATGTTGTCGACTTGCAATGCCCACTCAACCCAGCCTCTGTTGTTTTACTTGGAGTAAGATATGTCTCCGATAACATATCTGGAATAAATTATACTTCCACTCGGCATTAATGATGTGTTCAATCCGACGTTGATATTCAACAGTCTGATATCGAAAGCCCTGTCGATATGCAGCAAAATAAACCTCGCTCTGGCGATCAGAAAGTTGAACTTGATGAATCTTGAGGCATCTGCAATGGTTGGTGAACAGTAATGTCGGAGAAATCGTCTTCCGAGTATTTAGAGTTTGCGAGCGCAACCAATTTAGGTGGATGATCTGGTTCTCAACACACCGGTGTTCAACTGATTCCAATCTTACAGGTCAATAGTAGAAACATTTCAGACTCGGACAGCGGTAAAATGAGGAATGAAAAATACCTTTCAGCACTACATCGTAATCTGAGTGGACAGTCAGACTGGTAGACGAAGGATCAGCCCAAGGTGAGCTCGATGACTCTCCAGGAATCCCTCCGCACAACAATTTGAGGGACCCCGATGGAATAAGTATATGCGTGAAGAAAGAGTTCTAAAATTGAAATGAACATTGGTAACACATATATGTATATATAAATGACTAGTGACTTCCGGTGAAGATGGCCTGACTCAGATCCAAGATCCAACCACAACTGTCGAAGCAGACCTTATGGTCGCACTTCGTGCAACTGACATGTCAGTGTCTTCCCCTTGATTTCCCTTACAGGTTTTTCTCATTGTAACCCCCCACTGTATCCACGTTGATCATATCCGTCAAACTTACTAGTTCTCTTATCAGCCTGCCAGCGCTCTCTGTTTGTTTGTACGGAGGGACCTACCTGTGCAATTTTTTGAATTATATTCAAGCGGTGTAACTTTGATTTTACCGGGTGAGTGTTTTCTTTTTACGAAAACAACAGTGGTGTTTTTTTTTGGATCAAGGGTGTGTGTTTTATTTCATCATTGGAGCAGAGTGTTTTCTAAAGAAGCAGGGGTGTGTAATTTTTTTCGTGGAGTCAGCGGAGTGGGGTATATAATTCCAGGTTGAGTGTAGGTGGGGTGAATTACTGCCGATAACTCCCAAGATGAGTGAAATAAATCATACCTGTGTGCCAAATAATTATGACACAGTATTACAGCCATACATCCAATACATTTTTATCCCAAAAGTCCATACGAAAGGGAGAATTGAATTGCACCCAAATTTGGCAAGTGTGCGGAATTTTTAAACATCATAGTAAGGTGTGAATCTTTTTGTGTATCCAAGCATGATGAATTTTCAGCCACCTGGGTTTTCTTTTTTTTTTTTTTGGACATGGCAGACACAATCTGTCTGGGTTTGGCCCCTGGCAGTCAGGTAAAGAGTTAAATTGAATTTTCACCTTGCCCTCATCTCAATCTGTTGAATTCCGAGGAGCGAATGTGGAAATCAGCACGAAGTAATGAACATTTGCAATCGGGCTGTCCCGTTGGAGAGGCTCGCGTTAGGGCAAACGGATGCCCTACGCTGAGATTCTATTCTGCTTATATACAAGTTACAATATATCTAGAATGTACTACGAGACTCTGTGAAGTGGGGACTGTGCAGTGGGCAATGGAATCATACTAATGGAATGTGCTAGAAAAATCCAGGAATGTCCCGATGCAATGGTCGACCTCCAGCACAATCTTCCCTGAAAGTGAATACTCAATTTGTGGAGGTGAGCACTGCAACCCCGTGCCCGTCCTTCAAGTCCGTACAAATTCCCAGCGCCCCGAGGTCCACAAATGGGTTTGTCTCGTTCGCCGCCGCCGCCGTCGTGGATTCCCGAGGTCGATGCGTAGGAAGTACACCGGCTTGAATCCAGGGCAACCAGTCCCTGGAGCACCGTCGCTGCACCGACGGATGCCAGTCCGAGAAGCTTGGTCCAGGAAACCATTGCGCACTGAACTATTTATTTATACACCGAACTAGGTGGAAAGAAAGGAGAGAGTAAAGGGGAAAGGAATTAGAGGTTGTCATCTCTAAAAGCAAAGTGCGGCGCCAAAAAGTAGACACAGCGCGAGTGGAGCACACAAACATCTGCGGCTTACAAGACGTTTGATTATTTGTTACGGAGCTAGGACACTGTTCTTTCCCCGACTGTAAAAGGTTGGCCGCGCGACAAGGTTGCGAAACTGTGGAACACTCAGAGATCTTCTCGCAACGACAGTGGAAGGGGACCAATGACCAAGAATGGGGCGGGGGGTTTTGAGTGGAAGTAGATAACAAGAGCTATAAAGAGACTGGCAATTATCGCAGCACACTGCTTGCGATAGAGATGGTTGCTTTCTGTGTAGCGCCGATCCACGCAACACAGCCGCCTGCGCATTTCGGAGTATAAGTTTCTGTGAATATCGCGGATTATCGATGCCTGCGTGCAACGGTCGAAGACATCCTGGAAATCCACTGGCACCTTTCAGGGAGGAAAGCATTTAGAGTCGAAGCTCAAGTTTTCGCAAAGGTGAATGTCACCCAGAATGCTTGTCCTGCGTTGGAGTAGCTGCGACTGAACTTCACTTGGATGGAACTACCTAGGTGTAGCCGGGAATTGCCTACAGGGCCTGTTTACATAAAGCTGGTTTGGAACTTTGAAGGAACCGTCGCGGCTAAGTAAAAAACAGCTGTGCATACTGATGACTGTCGATACGGGCTTATCTTGAGGTATTTGTGTAGCCCGAACTCGTGCTTCATTTATGGGAACAGGATGGCAAAGCAAAACTGCGGTCCAAGTATCACGCAATAATAATATTAATTGCATGGTTGCAAAGATGCGATAAATCTACGGAAGAAAATATGAGTCTACGTAGAAATCCTTCGGTTGCACAAGACACGAATTTCTTTGCACGAAGCCTTAAGGAAATTTATAAAGAATTAGGGGGGAATTACCTCCTTGCGCAAACGGCTATATTACGTCAAAGTCTCAAGGTGCGGCGAGGATTCACTTGAGACCCTCTTTAAAACCGAACATTGGCGCATTGATCGCACAACTCCTCGTACGGACCGCGTTCATATAAGAAGCTGTCAGCCATATCTTCGGGTTTAACTGTGGCGCATCTAGCAATTTAACCGGGAATGGAATCCAAGGAAAGTTCACCTGTATGAACGGAAATAAATAATGTAGCCCGCCCGTGGGCGGCAAAGCCCGCTATATCGCATATACCTAATGGACCACCTCTATACCGCACTCTGTCCTCCTAAATTCTGCATACAATTGAGGCGCCACAGTCGGCACTACGATATCTGCGAGTACTATGGAGAAGAGAGAGATAAAAAGCAACCTTTTACCTTGGACACGGCTCAGTCCCTGGTCAAACGGAATCCAATGTTATTTTGTTGGCTGGGAGCGACTGGGTTATTTGTAAATGGGTATAACTGCGTTCAACATACCCTCAATTTCACAGCCTCTGAATTATTGCTGTAAAGCAGAAACCCCTGCGACAAATACCAAGCCTCAAAGATGGCAGGAGAAAAAAAAGTCCAGTGGTAGTGGAATGGCTCGGCCCCGAATCGATCGTGATTCAGTGTCTACAGGCTATATGTCCCCGTAATCTCTCCTATTGAAAGCAGATGCGGACCGTAGGCCGCCGTGCCTTTCTTTCCCATGCAGGATGTTGAATTGGCGCTGATATATTGAGATTGGAACTGGATCCGATTGATCCCGAAGATGTGCAGAGCTTTCTTCCCGTAATCGATTAGGCGGCTTGATTTCTAGCTATGGAGGAAAAAACCTGTGAGTGCCAAGCCTACAATCGGGAGAAGGGGAAAAGTGAGAATTGGTGGAATGGCTCAGACCCTAGTCAAACGGGATTCAGTGTCTGCATATATGCTGAGAAACCATCTATTGAAAGTGTATGCTTGCCACGCTACCAAGCTGTTCTGTTCCATCTCAGACATGGAGTTGGAGTTGTATGTTTTATTGATATCGGAGCGAGCGAGCTGTGGTTTGATTGGTGTTAATGGGTTCAATTTCATACCCTTCAATTTCATGTTCCCGATTTACGGCCTCTGATTTCTGGATATGTTGATAAAAATCTGCGAGGACCAAGTAAGCATCAAAACAGGAAAGAAAAAAAAAGCAGCTCAAATCTTGGCTATGGCTTGCCCCCAAGTCAAACGGGGTTCAGTCTCTGTTGTAGCTCAATGGCTCACAAATTATTAATTGCAGATGCGCATCACACCCTACCGATCTCTCTATTAGGGATGGGAGTTCCAGTTGAGAAAAATTCAAGAGTTGAAGCGGAGAAGTAAGAAGCAGATTATCGGCGTAGGGCGGGGAAGAGCGGTGAAGAAAGCAAGAGAAACAGCCAGAGAAAGTGGTAGAGGGAACGGAGACTCCTTCCAGATGCAGAGACATTGAGTGTGATTAAGAGAGTGCATAGGAAGTGAGAAGGAGAGGCGGGCCCATCATAGCATCAATAATCTATCAATTTTTACCCCGTGTTTCAGGCGAAAAGTCGCACCATATGGAGAAATCAAAATTTCCTAATTGAGTACTTCCTACCACCTAAAATGATCCCTACAAAACCCACTAAGTATAGCGGGCATTTCTACAGAGGACGCCACCGAAGAACTCGGAAATTTGTTCAAGGATGTTGAATTGAACGATGTAGACAACTCTACACGAGTTCAGGTCCTCCGTTTATGACTGTCGAAGTGGACCTAGTGGAGGATTGATCGCTGTATGTTGCATATATCCTTTTTTAGGCATGTCGGCAAGGCGGCCCGAACTGCGAGGAGTGCACAGCCATTTTGCTCCTTGCTTCCTACCATGACACTGCGAAACCAAGCGAATATTCTTGCCAGGCTCGCACATCTCTGCCATCAATGATAGACATCCAGCCGCCATTTTTTTTCTGGAACATCGACCTTGCTGGGCCGCTGAACGTCGAGAACTGGAAAATCTCCGTCTCCGTGTACTTGTCTGCTGTCGCCGGAGCTGAAGCCTCGTGGATTGCATCTCCGAACCAGAGGTCGGCTCGCACGTATGACTGTCATCACAAGGTACTGGTTATCGGTAAGTCCCACGCGCCAGAATACTCAGAAATGTCCAAAATTGTGTGTCAGTAATGGGAGACGCTCTGTACGAGCTACCTCAATTCCATTCGAATATCTTACCGTGCTCTGCGCGGGGTTGTCCGTCAGTGATTTTGAACGCACCCATCGGGTATCACTGTTGTCATCTTCTGCCAACAGCGGCGCCACGTATGCAGTTAAAGCGGCGGCGTTTCCAACGCTCAACCCCCACATAGGTCAGAGTCGGTCTGCCTTACCCGTCTGCTGCCCAACACGACATTTGGAACACATCTGAACATATTTGACTGCCATCGACAGGCGGGCCGAATGGGGATTCTGTGCCGCCCGCTTCGATTAAATCGTTCATTATGGAAGCTTCGGAACACGCGTCCAGGGTGTATTTAATCAACTGCGATAAATCTGCGACGCCATCTCCATCTCCCCACCACCCCCGCAGTCTACTTTCCCCGTCATTATGCGCTCCTTGGAGGAAATGGACCCAATCGCGGCTGCAATCGCGCCCCCACAAAACGAGTCTTCTGAAGAGCGGCATATCCGCATCCAGAGAGAGCGCGCGGCGAAGAAAGTCTCGGATGATATCGATGACCAGTTAAGCAGGGAGCGGCAGCAGGCGAAGAGGCAGGCGAAACCGGTGAAAATTTTACTGCTTGGTACGTGACTAAAAATTCCCCCCCGGAATCCGCGACTAAAATATGACAGGCCAAAGTGAATCCGGGAAATCCACTACACTCAAGAGTAAGTTTTTCCCCAACGATTTCGTATGTTTCCACTAACATGTGATAGACTTCCAATTGATGTGCGAGCCCAAAGTGCGCATAATAAATAGCAACTTATTCCGAGGAACTGAATGACTGGCAACAGGCTTTCCGCGCCGAACGCGCATCCTGGCGCGCTATAATCCACCTCAACGTTATCCGCTCTTTTCGTGTCATCCTCGATGCTTTGGCACGCGCTTCAGGCGCTCAGGACGTCCCTCCCAGCCCCCATTCGAGCTATTCCTCCCAGATGTCTATCCGCCCTGATACAGAACTCCTTGCGCTCCGCAATCGCCTTCTCCCCCTTCTCCAGATCGAAGACGCACTCGCACGGCGCCTCGGGGCGCCCGAGACGCGAACCTCCCTCGACGTGCCGCCCAGCCCGAGTTCGTCGCGCATGATGGCGCCACGCCGACGCGCTGGAAAGGAGGTTGCGGTGAATTCAACCGGCGCGTGGAAACGCGCGTTCATGCGGGAGACCGAAGAGCGCGAGAGCTTCGACACTGAGCATGCTATCGACTGGGACGACCCCGACGACCCCGGCGCGTTACTCCATGCGCGGGCGGAAGATATGCAGCGGCTATGGGCGCACCCAGCCATACGCACAATGTTGGATCACCAGGGCATTCGTCTAGAAGAATCACCGGGGTTGTGAGTGTTGAGATGCATTTCAACTATGGTGTGGCGCTGACGGCTTTCAGCTTCCTGGATGTGCTGGATGTTGTAACTGCGCCGCGATATGTCCCTACAGATGGTAATTCTCTTTATACATTCTGGTTCCTTACTAACAACTCGTTCTCCGTAGACCATATTCTGCGTGCTCGTCTCAAGACCCTAGTATGTGTCTCTGCTCCATCCGAAACACCTTGAACTGACTGATTCAGGGTGTATCTGAGCATCGTATGCGCCTCACAGAACCTAGTACGCTGTTTAGGTTTATTATATGGTTCATTTTTCACCCATTTCAGACGGTAGCATAACTCGCGAATTCCATATCTTTGACGTTGGAGGCACGCGATCAATGGTAAGTGATCTCCTAGCGTAGTATCAGTTCTGCCTCTGAGCTCATTACTCCTTTCTAGCGCCGTGAGCAAACTTATGTTCATTTTCAGACGTGTCTCACAGATGCGCAGCTAAATGGGTGCCGTACTTTATGGATATGGACGCAATTATCTTCCTCGCCCCGATTTCAGCGTTTGACCAGGTCTTATTAGAAGATCCCAAAATCAATCGCCTCGTCAGTAGCATCGCTCTCTCACACACAGATCTCGAATCCAAAATACTTCTAGGCTGACTCTCTGGAGCTTTGGACGGCCATTACATCCAACAAGCTTCTCGAGAAAACCAATCTTATTCTTTTCCTGAACAAGGTCGACATCATGCAGGCCAAGCTCGCGTCGGGCATCCGGCTTTGCGACCACTTCTCCGCCTACGGGCGGCGTCCTAATGACTTTGACAGCGCCTCACGATGTACGTGATACTCTTTCTTCTCCGCGCCTGGTGACCTGACAACGTTGCAGACTTGCGAAAACAATTCGGTGCGTGGCCGACGCATCGCACAGGGAGTGACCGTGCTGACATCGGCTCGCATGCCGTTTCCCCTAGGCGCCATCTTGAAGCACTCCTCGCCGTCTCCCAGGATATTATATTGCCATCTAACCAACGTCATTGTGTGTCCCCGCTGCCCCTCCCTGTCGCATTTCCGCGCCTCATAGATTCCCGCTTCAAGGATACCAAATCGACGACATTCGTTCTCGCGGGCAGTACGTTTCTGTCATAATTTGCGCAGAAATCGGGACACTAACATTGATCAACGCAGTCAAGGACATGCTCATGCGCTTCCACCTCAAAGAGTCGCACCTCATCCTCTGATGTCGGCTGCAGAGTTTAGCTATTTCCGGAACGTGCGGCGTCCACTGGCACCCACATGTCGCGAAATCCGGTAGCGCCATCAGATTTCTCCGTGCATGTGGAGATACGGGTGACACTGGAGCAGCGAGGTGCCATCGAGCCGTCAATAGGCGCAAAGTAGCGGTCCCCTCGACCGAAAGATCAACAGGTTGACAGCGTCGTGTTGAGGCAGCGAGGCAATCACGCTGTGGGTATCTGTGGTTTCCCCGCGTGGCTCACGCGGGCGCACACCGCGGGAGGCATTTACAGTTTAGACATCTTCGGGACGAGATCAATAGCTCGGTACTCAAAGTCAACCCTTGAGGCGGACCTTTGTGGTACTGTAATTCACCAGACCAACATATCCGCATCTTCCTGGAAACAGAATTCCTCGCATACCCTTCCATTCGACTGCCTAACGTGGGCGCTGTACGGAGCCTGGAGCTTTTTATAGAAGAATCAGACTTTAATATTGGCATGTACCATATTCTGCCGCGGTGTGGTATCACAAGTTTTCAGTG
The DNA here is from genome assembly GCA_029281795.1 of Mycena crocata. Classification (NCBI taxonomy): domain Eukaryota; kingdom Fungi; phylum Basidiomycota; class Agaricomycetes; order Agaricales; family Mycenaceae; genus Mycena; species Mycena crocata. The sequence goes on along the minus strand of JARJCP010000217.1, from coordinate 19,822 downwards.
CATATATTGCGGGATAGCCTTCTTTCGGGTTTGATGATTTCCTACGCCCCAGATCTTACCCTACATGGTCGTACCCATACCATTCAACAGTTGTAAGTTTTCCCGTTTTGCACGTTCTGAAATCTATCAGTGGTTTCATGTTGAGAATCATGATTTGTGGTCAAAACGAAACACTCCACGCACGATACACCAACATCACAAGGTAAGAAGGCCAAGTTCAATTGCCTTGATCTCCAGCGCCTACGGAGAATGGACTACAATGGAAGCAAATATTAATGTCGAACAGAAATAACTCACCAGCTGCTTTGAGTAGAAGCGTGTCGTGACGAAATCGCCTACAGCATACCACAGCTGATGGGCGTCAGGTTCAGCGCCAAGTCGATTCTTATATGCCGAGGTACATACGCCAGGATGCCCGGACGGCCGATAAATCCCATTCATCTCGCCTTCGTCATCCGTGCCCCAAACGACACTCGTCTGGTCCATGACAGCGTCCCCAAACACTCCGCGCATAGTGTCTCGCACGCTCTCGTACGACGTCCTGAATAGACACTCGGTAAAATTTCCTGTTATCCCGTGCGTGAGGAAAGGTACACACGCGAAGATTACGGCATCGATGTCGAGGGATGAGCCGTCGGTGAAAATAGCGGAGCTCTCAGTGAAGCGGGCGATCTCTACGCCTTGCTTGATCTTGATTTTGCCCGATCGGATAAGCTCTGCGGCGCCAACATCGATCCCTGCGACGAAAATCATCACGCTGCTGAGTGCGTGAAGCAATTGTGGTACGTACAATATCCTGGGTTGAAAAAGACGTCAGCATTGGACTGCAGAGCAGCATTGGTAGCACACACCACCGAACCTCTCGAAAACCATGACAAACAGCCCAGTACCTTCCTTCCCCATTGATAAACTCAGCCCCGCCTCCCTCAGTCCCTCATGCGTCCCCTTCTCCTCCTCCCACATCGTCTGGGTCATCGCCTTTGCATTTTCACGTAGCAACAGAAATGGGGTCGACTTGAATTTGAAGTCCGACACGGTCGTCGGGATGTCTGGGGGCCACCAGCGAAGCAGGGGTTGGTTGGCGTTGTCAGCGGCTACGACGCAGGTGGTTGAGCGCTGCAGCATTGTCACTTCGGCGCCATGGAAGGCGAGGTCCTGGCAGACGTCCGCCGAGCTATTCCCTGCTCCCACGATGAGGACCCGCTTGTCTGAGAAGTTCTCGCCCCCAGTATACGAGGAGCAGTGAATCTTGGTCCCATCGAAGCGGTACATATCGGGGATGGACGGGATGCGGGGCTTGCCGAGGGCGCCTGTGGAGATTACAATGTGTGCGGGGTTGAGCGTGATGTGCTGGCCTGCGCGGTCGATCACGACAGTCCACTGTTTCGAGGCAGCGTCGTATGAGGGTGTGGGCAGTGGCCGCGAATTCGTCCAGACGACTAGGTCCTGTGAAATGGCATACTGTTCCAACCAATCCGCGACCTTGTCCCGCGGGGTAAAGATCGGCCAGTTGTCCGGGTTTGGTTGGTATAGCACTAAAAATGAACCATGTTAAAATCAAATTGATATTGAAAATGGAACAGAATGTTTACGGGGGTTGTGGCTCTTCGGTGTGTGCAGCGTCAACGTTGGGTAGCGCTTCCTCCAATTGTCCCCGATCCGGTCATTGGCTTCGATAATGAGTGCGGGGATTTTCATCTGCTTGAACCTTGCGGCTGCATTCAGTCCACCCTGTCCGCCACCAACTGCGAGACAAGTCAGTTTATAGGTTTGTTAAAGAACTAGAGCCCTACTTATCAACACATGAGGATTCCGCTCGATCTCCTTCCGCCGCGCTCGATTCACATCCTGCCATGTAATCGTGTGTCCGCCATATATACCCGTTTCCGGGCCAGACTCTTCATGACCGCGAATGTCGACAAGCATAAGGCTCACAAAAAGGGCCTTCCACTCTCCGACCCCGTTCTCCAAAAGGGAAAAGTAGCCCTGCCCGTGGCCAACCGCAGTTTCGAACGTGAACCCAGAGGTGATGCCAGACGCTGCGGGTGTAATGGGGCCAAAGGTCGGGGTGAGATGCTCGCGAGTGTCGAGCTTGACATCCGTAATCGCCGCAGGGCTGAGAGTGTTGCTCAAATACGCTGCAATACAAGCGGTCCCAGTCAAAGTACGGTTGTTCCAGGTGAAGGTGAGGACATCGCGCAAGTAGCCGTCTGGAGCGATACATGCACATGTACTGTATTTTTTCAATCAGATCGACACAGGGTGTGACGCGTGACCCCCTCGGACCATTTCGACAATTCGATACACCGATTTTTTTTGCGTGACCGCTGGAAATTTTTCGAAACTTTCAACGCGAAAATTCGGTTTTTGGCGTTTTTGAGAGATTTTGCCCTGTGTGACGCGAATTTTGGGTTCGATAAAGCCCTGAGTGACGCGTGACATCGACCAAAATTCGATATCGATACGGTGGTGCGTGACGCGTGACTGTCGACCTGAATGAAAAAATACAGTACCATCGACATCAGCCTTTGCAAGGAAACCGCCGAAAGTATTGAGCCAAGAGGCAGCAATGTCAGAGTAGTCAACGACCATTGCGTTGCGTTTTAGGAACCGGGACTGCCGTCGGTAGAGGGTATATATTGCGTTTGTGGCGCCCGGAATGCCGTCAGAGCTAGAGCAATTTACAGTTCATACAATTCTTCCCCGGCGTCTGCGGGGTTCTTGCCGCTCGGCAGACAGGTCACCCGCGAAGCCTTAACAAATGGAGCCAATAAATCGACGAGTTTTCACACCGAAACCGTCAGTAGACCTGACTCGGCATTTAGATAGTGCGGAAGAACCAGAGTGGGTAAGGATCCGGCCCCTTCCGGTCGGGTTGGAGGCACCATGCAGTGAGATAATGAGATTCCGGGATTCAACGTCGAATCAGCGATGCGTTCGTGAGTCATTTTTGCCTAAGAAACAATAGCGTTGTCCATGGGAGCCCCTTTTCGGTCCTTTTTCGCTAGCGCTCCCCTTTTCGACCGGGTTTTTTCGCCAGTTTGTTTTACCTTTTCAATTTAGGGAAGCACTTACCTCAGCCTTCTCATTTCCGGGGGTTGAAAATACCTGAGCCAGCAAATCATTCCAAATATTGGCATGATGCTCACCTTGTGCCCGGGAACAGCGACAGGGATACAAATCGCTGTGGATTGACCTCCAGCTACGAAGAAAAGATGGTGAAGATGCTTGGGAGAGGTTTTCATATCGCGAAGGTCGCATTGTGGGCGTGGTATGAGTACTCTTTGGAAATCGTTGTTGTTGCTCCAATTTTGTTGCGAGGGACCCAAAAGTGGGGAGGAGTCCCCGGGGAGTACACCACTACAGGAATGTAGTACCATGGCAGGAGAGAAACAGATGGAACAGACTTAAAGGCATTTCATCGGCGACTTGCATGAGGTGGCAGTGGATCGTATTCGGAAGCGGAGTTTGAAAGCCATCCGACTTCACCCGGCCGGCCCGCCGAAGAAAATGCGGAACAATATTTTGTGAAATATCCGCCCCTTGATATTGGGTATGTATTACACTGAGGCCGTATTAGCCAGATTTCGGCTTTTGAAATTCTTCTCACACTCTGGTGCTGGCGCATCGGCGGCTTCTGTGATGCGCTGTTGCGGTTGGATCAGCGCTGTAACCTGTTGGGCAGAATTCGACCCAGTTCGCGCGATTATCTCAATCGGTGTCTCATCATAAAAAGGTTATTGGCTGCTTCACATTCTGTCCCAAATTTGATGGTAGAATTGAGCGGAACCAGACACTGGCGTGACAGCCGCAATATATACCTTTGGGGGCATACCGATCGATATCTACCATTCATAATCTCCATTCTTGCTCAAGAACACCGCAGTCCTTCCGTCTTTCTCCAATGCCGTGGACACCATGATCTTGCAACCCTCCGCAGGCGACATGGCCCCCTTATAGTTGGTCATTCTCGTCGCATTAGAGCCTGCATCGCGCAATTGGTGAGCGAGTCGAATCAGACATACTAGTGGCTTTCTCTGCCCACCAGGACATATCGACACCACACGGATCCCGGACCCCATCTTCACCTCCTCCAGGGCCCATTGAACCGTTAAGTTGTTCAATGCGCTCTTGCTTGAGCTGTAAGCCATGACGCCGGGGGCCGTAGGCATATTACACTTGGGGAGTAGGGTGCTGGATCCGGCGGCAGAGGAGATGTTGAGGATGGCACCGCCAGTGTTGATCAACGGACGGATGCTCTCCGTAATGGCAACCGTGCCAAAAACATTCACCTTGTAGGTCTCCTTGAACGAGGGGGTTATAACAGCGGCGCTAAGTTGTTAAATGGCAGTCATCAACTAACAAAGAGCGATCAGCGAAACGAACTTGTTTATGAGCACATCTAAGCCAGGAAGATCCTTCGCTTTCAGGTGAGCTACAATTGTGGTGTGTGCTGCCTGTATCGAGGCATCATCTGTTATGTCCAATTGAACGGGCACAACGGCAGACGAGGGATGGATGTCCGACGCGAAAACGGCCAGTGCCTCTTCGCCGGCTTTCATTTCACGAGAACCTGCAGTCAACCAAAATTTGAATTTCTTCCCCAATGTCGACGGGTTTCAGTCACCCATAAACACAAGCACATCGGGTGTCGAAGCCAGTTGGTGAACGGTATGCATTCCGAGTCCTGCGAAGTAATATGTTGGGAGCTCAATCTCGAAGGGCAAAGCGAAAACGCCCTCGACCTTGGTTGGAACCTGTAACGAGAATAATGCGAATTTCAGTCATGGATAGCGCAAAGGTTTCGGATGGGAGCGACAGCAATGTAAGAGGGACGGTGTTCGTCAAAGTGTCGGCTTAATCAACACACCGGAATGTGTCATCCCACGCTAGTTGCATAAGAGATGGACGGGGGTCGCAGGATGTGAAATTTAAAGGTTGACATCGAAGGGAATAGGCGCACATATTCATGTGTATGGTCTGAATTAGATATCAACCACCGCATTATCTCACACCATGCCGCCTTTTTACCTAAAAAATCCGTTTTCTTCCAGCTCTCGAAAATAACGGGCCTTTTCCCTCAGGATCCGGGTACTTGAACTCGGGACCTGAATCCTGACAGCCCCACCCACGGCATTGGTCAAATATATCCTACACGTAATGAATGCCAAATCGTTGCGACAGCCAACAGTCTAGTCCGATAGCTAACAATATGTGTGGCTTGGAGCGACGTGGCCAGGCGTATATATATATATGTCTCCGCCGACAGTCCGGTCTACCCTCTTCGTTTATGCCCTCCCAGTTCTCTGGCAGGAACCGCCAACTTGATGGCAACGGCGCATGGCATTCTTCACACCATCTCGCCCCGATCATTTACATAGTCTCTGTCCCCCTGCTAATATGTATGTGTTCCTCAATGTCCAATCTGAATGCTGATAAATGCTCTAGGGTACGTGCCCCGCACTTTGAGCTCTCCACGCCAACAACAGTGCCCACTTAGGTCTTTCCAAGTGCTGCTCTGTGCAATTCCGGTCCCGGATTTTCTGCCTTCCATTCACTACTCCTTCTCAGCATATCTCACCCTTGACTTGGATTTTGCTGCCATCCACAGCGTCTTATATCTGGTGTACTATTTCAACCTCAGACCAATAGTCACGGCGGTGAGTTTCCACAATATAACCTGCCTTACTACGGTCAACTCTCCGTCGCAGCTCGTGTATGCACCACATATGGTCCTGTCGCTCTTGACTGCAACAGCGTATGCGCGCTCCGCAGACAACATTACCCCTGCGGCAATCCTGCATGCGCTCTCGTGGCTCCTTCAATTTGTAGCGCAGGCAATCGCTGAAAAACGAGCTCCAGCAGTCCTCGACACCCTTGTTCTGGGAGGTGCGAGATTTCAGCCTTTATGATGCATGAATGCCAGTGCTGACGCAGTCATTTAGCCGTCGCCCTCCTCCCATTTCTCACAAATCCACACCTCCTTGATAAACTCGGGTACCGCCCCCGTATGTACAAAGAGCTTCACTAGAAATTGAGAGGAAAGAAAAAACGACATTTATAGAAATGAGGACAAGAAATGCCTTCGCTACGCTCTGGCACTGTTTTGAGACCGCATCAAACTTTTGGGAATCAATTTTGTCTGAATTGTGTCCACTAAATAGACACGAAATGGACTCCATTTCATACATATATGTGATACATTGGGGGTGGGTCCGGCGTTGGAAGAATCGCGAATGCAAACATAAGTCACCCATGACATCGGCTTAAAGGTGTAGTTTGCGAGCCGCCGAAGGAGATCAAGACTACCTATACGTGAATTTGGGCGACCGAGAGAACAGGGGCTTTCAATTGTGAATTGATGGTTGAAAGTTGAATTTTTGGAAGCCTTGCAGCATGGAAATTACGGTGCGAGAGGGAAAGATTGATTGTCTTCCTGCACTGAGTGTTGGACAGCGCTTGAGGGTTTGAGGTAAACTTGCAGCCAACACTGCCAGTAAATTGGCAGCCCCAAAATTCAGATTGAAACAGGGCAGGATGGGAGAGGGAAGAACAGGGAAGAACCCCTGGAAAGGAGGAATAATTACTCCCCTTTATCCTTGCTGAAAGCGCCAATCAACAGCTGCGGTCCGCTGCGGCGGACTGCGGTGCTGTTGAAGTGAAGCACGAGCTGGTACGAGATGACCATCAGTTTTCCAAAAGCTGTAATCGTCGAAAGAGCTGTTAAAATTCACATCTTTTTCTGCCGCCGCGCAGATTGAAAATCGCAAAATTGAGGAAGGTGTGCCATACGTGTGCCTCGATATGGGGATGACTTTTCATTACTTGACCACATTTAGCACGGAGCGGAGAGGAAGGTAGCAGAGGGAAGAAAGTTCAAAGGGGGGATATTGTGGGTTCACAACTGCTGTTGAATTTATCAGCACAAACCCGTCTAGATCTTGGCCACAGCTCGTCAAGCTGCGGGTCTGCGGATGCATGGGAGTGTTGTGGCCGAAATTAAATGAGCTGTTGAGATGCCGCTGCATTCGTGGTGTTTATACAGCGAAAGTGCTGGTTGAGAATACTGAAAGGGGATATGTTCTCTTGGCTTGCTTGGAAACCTCGCCATTTGCTTAAAGATACGAGTAATGTCCTCTAGCGCCGACGGGAGATTCTTGCCGCAATTTACTGAAATAGATCCGTTGAAAAATAACGAGGTCCAGGTGAGAATCCAAAAACGGTACGTGTGGTGTGATCACCGGCTTTGGAAAGTGCATCAGTCGACCGGGTAGATAAGATCGTCCAATCCCCAGGCAGATGAAACATTTGGTTGCCTAACGGCCCTAGCAGTTAAGCCTTCGGGAATCGGAGTTGTATACTTATTTGTGGCGCATCCATATCGTAAACGGTCGGTGGCGTCTCTGTATTCATTCCATTGCTGAAGAAGTTGCCGGTCTCCAACATTGCATCCGGATTTGATGCGGATGCTGGAAGGTGAGCGATGTCCTGTGACAACGGTGAGCTTGTGCAAGCTGTGAATCTATCGTCGCGACAATAATCAGAAGAAGTCGTGTTTCGGCTTATGGTACTGCACCCAGGAGGCACTGCCGTCGATGGGATGAGATGTACAATTTTTTGGGGGTTACAAGGTGAAATCTGAGTGAAACATGGAAACTTGCCCACCTGCGATCGGAGGACGAACTGAAGTTATCAATTAGATACAACATGTGAGGAACGGACCTTTGTAGTCTGTCTAGGAGAGACTACCAATTAGAACAGGTCCAAGGAACAGCCTGCAGAGCTGATTCGGTTCATTTATTTTCAAGACCGATGGGGGTGCTGTTGATTTCGTGATAGCATGTTGTCGGCATGCATGTCGGAAGAGCCGTAAGATGGTGGTATCCATACGACGTATGTTTGAAGTTTGCTGACTTCAGGCGAACCAAATCACGTCTATCACATTGAGAGCTTGCGAGCTAGTTTGTTTAGCGTCTGTTTACAAGAGACTAAATCACAAAGGAAAAGATTTAGAAAAGATAGAACAAATTACTCACTTGTTACAGTTCTTGCATCTTGTACAATATTCGATCGCAGTCGGGCCTAGTCTCTCATAGACAGACACTTCAACAGATCGAGCTCGTGCCTCGCTTGTTGAACTCCCATTTTTTCTTTACTTTTTTTTTATTCGCGCATCGTAGATCTGATATGCATACAAGCCTCACAACCTCCCCTTTTCACACGCACCCGATGCGCATTTCCTTTCTTCGGCGGGAAAGGCGGCCGAATGCTGATGCAAACTGAACTTGATCGGACTTTCCTCCTTTGGAATATTCTTTTCGATGTGGGCTCTCAAATGCATGCAGAACTCACGATGGGCATTCGGTAACCTCCCGGAACCATGATCTGACCTTCTAACTACTAGCTGAATTTTTGTCCAACTTTTACGGCTGGGTTCAGACAGCTTCAAAGTAAGCATGATAGGTGTGCTCAGTAGGTTGGTTTAAGGCTTTTCTCCACTGACATTGCCTTGACGCAGCTTTTTGAACCGTTCGTCCCGAATTATTCGTTCTGTTAATCTTTACAGGCTCGTTCGTTGATGCTTATTTGTGCTGCTGTGCAGCAGATCTAGCTCCATTGGATACTCTCTCTTCCGTCAACGTTTCAACCTTCGTCCGTAGATCCAGCTCGCGCTGCGGTCCTGCAAAGCTGTTCTGTTCCCTACTCGGCAGGCAGGAGCTGTTTATCTCCTTTCTCCTTGATACGTGTCTTTTGCGTGTCACTCACGATACATATTTCCGCTACGTGTCGCATTTTTCCTGCTTCAGGACTTCCCTCAACAGCTATTGTGACCGATTTGGATAGCGTAGGGAAACTAACATGCCTCGTGCTCTTCTGATCAACTGCGCCGCAGCAAGGCGCAGTAAATAACAGCACCTGAACTGCGGTTTTCGGCGCTTCTGTCGCGGTTAAAATGCTAGCAACAACGCAGAACCGAATCATCTCTCCCCTTCAATTTTCCCCCTGCTCTATCAAACTCTGTTCATCAAATCATGATCGTACCGCGTCAAATGCTCCAACTCGTCAAGCAAGATCATACTCTCTCCGCTGTGGACTAGCATTGTGCGATTGGTTCCCTGTTCTGTTCCTGCTGCAATTATTCGATACCGTCAGATTGTTGGCCTTGCTTGCATCAATACCTAATGCCGGATGGATACTTCTCCACAATACTCTCGCCATTTTCTACGAGACGTCGCTCCTTTCAGATTCCTCAAATCGGAAATCAAACATTTGCAAGGTTGATGTTTACTGCATTTCCTGTACTGTATCTGCCTGCTTAGTTGGCGTTTTCGGCCCCGAACGAAATGATTAATATGGTTCATGGTGCATTACAAGTGTTGGGAACGAAGATATACATCCTGAAAATGGTATGAACATACTTGGCGGATTTTTGGATGAGATTTGAGGCTGGCGTGAATTTACTTTTAAGGGCATGCCAAAAGCGGTAAAAACCGCTTAGTTGGCCACTCGCTATAATATGATGTTCAGCGCCGTATTGTGAGCTCGGAGGGATGTGTATATGGCCTTCGGATATGTACCTATTATTCCCACCGCTTAGATCGTAGTTTGCAGGTATAGAACAGGTGTCAATAATTTCATTTGCAACGAGCCAGGACCGAAAAAAGCTGTCACAGAAAGAGATGCCGTGCTGGTGAGGGACAGAGTCGTTCCCAGTGAACGGTAAGCTCCAAAGTGTTTCATAGGAAGTATATGTACATACTTGAGTACAAGCAAGCTTCCCCTGAGTCCACCAGGTCCTCCACCAAATGCGAAATTACCAAACACAGAAATACGGTGATTCGGCACAATCGACGACGATAGGCAGGCCGTAATGCCAACCATTCACCTACTGTGAAACTGGCCAAATTGCGTGTCAAATTTTTGTGAACAGCCTTCTTCGGCACAGTGCTGAGAATATAGTTCATATAATGCCGATACTAAGCCACTGATCAGTGGCCTGGAAGTATGCGAGCGGAATGAACCCCCAAAGTCGACGATCGGGGCAGAATTGGTGGAGAAAGAGAGAGAGCGGTGAGGCGGTGTTAAGAAATGATGGCTTTCCCCCTTTGGAACCCCACCAAACACAACACAACTTTTGATCCGACCATCACTTTCACTCGAAATTTGCTACGAACCAACCTCAGGGGTCCTATTCCATCCTCCAACACAGGACTTGGGTTATATATTCATTTGTGGTCTTATATTGTCCAAGTGGCCAACTAAGTAGGGTGGCCAACTAAGCAGTCCGATGCAGTAAATAATGGCAATCATAATTTTTCTTTTTTCACAATTCCCAAAACGGAATTTCCTTTGTGGGTGATCGCGAGTTCAATTCCCGTGTTGGTTGGTACATTATCTTTCATGGAACTTTACATATCGAAAATAATGATCCTGACCCTGAGCTCATCAATAAATAAATAATCAGTGTAGCCCTCCGTACCGTCGGCATAGCCCGCTATCTATCTACTCCCCAGGCCGCGCGTCACACGTCTTGAATATGAGCATAGAACTCGTTTATAATGAATGTATGAGAATTTCAGCGTAACTACAGGCTGCCGAGCCGAAGTTCCTCTCTTGCATCTCATACAATTAGGGAAAGGACTGTCACATTCGTAATTGAAGCCTCTTGTGGAAATTTCCTCCGGGTTGGCGGTGAGGAGGGTACCCGAAAGCGTCGCATGTCAGGCAAGTTCATTTTGGGGAGTCTACACGCTGCACCTTTTGTGACCCCACATTTTTGCGGTGAATAGACACGAGCAGCTGGAGACACTGTCCCTCATGCAGCACTGCTAGAATGGAGTCCTGCTGTTGAAGGGAGGCCTGTGCTACGTGAACCTGTTAAACAATTTCAGCGTGTATACATTTTCATCTTGATAGAATAGGGTTAACCAACACACATAAAAAGATCTGTGTTCAGGCCACTCTCCTTCCTTCGGCTCCTCGCGCAAGAACCAGTTTTCTCCTGGGATAAACCCCCGGCAAAACGAAAACGAAAAGCAACTTTACGACATACCGTTGAGATCTCACCCATGTCGATGATACTTTGAAGTGTCTCCAACTGCATCATGTAAGCATATTCCGCCGCACAAGACGACCCCTGAGGGCAGCGGAGTATGATGAAAAAACTGTGCTGATCGTCCTGAAAAGTTGTTATCAAGAAGATCATATGCAAGTAATTCCGCAGCGCGCACCGTGGATATCACTTTAGCAACCTCTCCAAAAGCCAAGTCTTGAATACCTCGGTGCTGTTTGCGCCAATGACGAGGCTCGGGTGACCCCTAGTGTCGTCATAGACCGAGGAATCGGTGGCGATCGAGCATGGACGAGTCCTCTACTTCGGACGAGTCAGAAATAAATTGGGAGGAAAGAGAATTGTAGGCAATATGCGACGAGTGGCTTTCATGTGAGAGGCATCGACAGGTGGATATGTGGTGTATAACAATATCTCTGAGCTCATCCACAGTAGGAAGTTGATGTTGGATAAGATCGTGAGACTGCGCTAGAGCAAGGAGCGATCCTTTGGGAAAATTGTACAGGTTGTCAAAGACCGCGCGAACTGGAATGGGAACTGATTGAGTGGCTACCAAAGAAACACGTCGAGAAGACAGGTGTTCCATCAAAAAAAGAACACAATGTATCAGACCAGCCAAAATAACAAGCTACAATAGCCACATGCTGGTCAGGGAACGTGTCAGGAGATGCGGGACAAGAGAACGCTCAGCGCAGCGAAGGACATTGTTTGCTGAGGTATACTGACCCAGAAGGATTTACACTGGCAGCGATGCTTGGTAGTAGGAGATGGATCACAAGCTTTAATGCACGGCCCCGCAAGGAAATGAGCGATAATAGACCCACCGTATGCAGTAAATACATTGGCCAACCTATCAGTGGATAAAAAACCCGCACTCAGGTCTTCGTGCATTTGGCCTTCTTCTGAGTGCGAAACATCAAGAGGCGTCTCGTCGCTTTGGGTATGGTGGGAAGGACCCGAAGTAGGATGAGGAGGGGGGGATGAAAGGGTGCATAATGATCTCACCAGCATTGGCGGGGGTATGTAACAGGAGAGGGTTGAAGGGGGCATAAGGAATAGAGCAGATATTACTTTGACCCAGCGGGTCGGGAATGAACTGAAACTCAACGGGTCGACACACGCCTTTATGTTTTTAGGACTAGAACGGGTTTTATTATTTTTAAGGGGTTTTTTTATATAATTTTGGAGACACTAGAATGATGGAGGGGCGGTCAGAATGATAAAACAAAACAAAAGAGGGGGGGGAAAAAACTGACAAGGAGGATCCGTCATACTAATGCGGGGCGCCATTCCCTCCAGTCGGACAGCAAGCGACCCATCGTTCACGGAGGAAAGGGCGAATACAGACGCCGATGCTGAAAACGATGAGACGAAGTCGGACATTCAATGGAACCGCTTACACGAGGACGGAAACGTTGATGCGCCACTCTCCGCGGTCACTAGACAAGGATGTCAACACAAAAAGTGGAAAAATGTATTTTTTTAAAAGGCGCACGAGGAGAAGGGAAACGAGAGCGCGGGGCGGTAGACAAATCTCAGACCAAGAGAGGTTATACGGTGATCGAGAGCGAAAGGGGGAAATACGTACCGGGAAGTGGAGCACCAGCAAGACTAGGCTGATCAGCTTCGTTACAAATGTCAGAAGATGTAATAGGGAGAGAAGAAGGAAAGTCGAAACCAAAGAGAGGACGGGATGGATCACAGAAGAAACGCCAAGCATCGATAGTCCAGTTGAGATGGTAGCCAGCGTCAAGGAGAACATCGCGGACATAGGCAGCCCAGTCGATTCCGAGAACGACGTCAGAACAAGCGACTGGACTGACAACACAAGGGAGAGTGACTGAGAAGGAGCCAAACGGCGGCACAAGCGTCGTCAGAAGCAAATTCAGGGTCGGTGGAGGAGAGTCTGGAAAAAGGTAGAGGATATAATGGTGCGCGGGACCAGGGCGTAGTCGACGGTAAGTGCGGATATGCCGTCGAGAAATATAGACATTGGGAGGAGGAGGAAGGAGGAGAGAAAGAGAAGGACGATGTCGTTGCAAAGGGTAGATATTAGGAGAGCAGTGACAGATGGCAACCACCATCAAGGACAGAGAGGCGTTTCACTGCCTATAAAAGGGCAGATTAGATTTCCTCTTTGGGACAAAAAACAACACTGACATCAAGTTGTGATAATACCCCCAAAAACCCACTAGTAGATAGCGGGCATTTCCACAAATTCTGGCTGGATGCCTGGTATAACTACGGTGCTCTTATGACTAGATTGCTTCACAGAACTCATGTATCATCAACAGGAGCTATTGAAGGGGTATTGTTCTGCACTGAATACTCAATTGAAGGATCGTAAAATAAGCAGAGTGCCCAGGTAGAATACAACCAGCATTTATGCTGAGAAGTACCAAGCTGCACAAGACATGAGATGGAGTTGACTTCAATTTGTACTCACATCAAGGTTTTGGGTGTTGCCAATGCTTGTATTTACAATACATCTAAAATTATGGCATAGGAAATGGGTCAAACACTCATACTGCAATTTTTCGGTGCACCAAAGACCAGGATAACCCCCCAAATCATCAATGAAAAATGTACCAGAGGCGGGAATTGAACTCGCGATCACCCACAAAGGAAATTCCCTTCTGGGAATTGCGAAAAAAAAAAAGTGTGATTGCCATTATTTACCGGAAATGCAGTGATTGCCTCCGTTCTCCCGGTTTACGCCCTACACGACAGCTGTTTACAACCAGATCTTTCTAATTTCGACTCCAGCTACAGGCTTTTATTGTGACATTGTGTCCATACGTAATTCAACCAGGTACTTATGTAGCGCTATAGCACCGATGCATCAATATAATATTGTCATTTTCGATCCTCAGTTCACTGCCGGAGCGAAGCGCAGGCCCGCCTTGTTTCTCTGAATCATATTCAAGTCCCGGTTTGATGGCGGCGGCGACTGTCGAGTACATACAAGTTTAGTAGCATAGGCATTCGGACTAACCTCGGCTAGCCTCCGAATGCCTATTTTTGTGGCGAAGGACTATTGCCGATTGATCGGCCATCACTTCAGCCATTTCTCGAATTTGCACTAAGTCCTGCATTCAACAGCATTTTAGATACCTCAACCCTGACATTAACCAACCCTAACATTAACCAAAACCCTACCTCAAAGCCTAACCACTCACCTAACCTCTAACCACCCAAACCTTAACCAGCCGCTGCGCGGCAGGAATACGGCAGAAACAGTGCCGCCATCATTATCTGATTGCTCCGGATGATGGATAGGTGTTGGAGCCATCAATAGGCATTCGGGCGCCGGTCCGAACACCTATGCTACTAAAGTTGTCGTGCCTCGCGACTGTCAGATGTCTGCAGAAATCGTCCAACGATATCGCCGACCGCATTTGAAGGTAGAATTCAACGGAGCTCACACACCAGCGCGAGCGCAGCAATGCATACATGCCGCGAACTTATATCGATATTTACCATTCATAATCGCCGTTCTTGCTCATGAACACCGCAGTCCTTCCTTCTTTCTCCAATGCCGTGGATACAATAATCTTGCAACCTTCCGCAGGGGACATAGTCCCCGTGTAGTTGTTCATCTTCGTCGCATTATAACCTGATGCACTTGGTGAGCGAGTCAAATCAGGATTCTAAGCATCTTCAGCACACCAGGACATATCGACACCACGCGGATCCCAGACCCCTTCTTCTTCTCTTCAAGAGCCCACTGAACTGTTAAATTATTCAGTGCGCTCTTGCTTGAGCTGTATGCCACGACGCCCGCGTCCTTCGGGACGCCGCTCTTGAGGAGTCGGGAGATGGATCCGGCGCCGGAGGAGACGTTGAGTATGACACCACTGGGGTTGATCAGCGTGCGAAGGCTCTCGGTAAGCGCGACCGTCCCAAACACATTGACCTCGTAGGTCTCTTTGAACGAGGGCGTTAAAACGGCTGCGCTAAGTGGCCAAATTGTTTGTCATCAGTTACCACAAAGTGACGAATGAACGAACTTGTTAATGAGCACATCCAAGCCAGGAAGACCCTTAGTTTTGAGGTGAGCCACAATTGTCGTGCGGGCTGCCTGTATTGAAGTATCGTCCGTTATGTCCAACTGAACTGGCATAACGGTAGAAGACCGGATGCACATCGGCCGCAAATGTGGCCAGTGCTTCTTCAGCGGCTGTTAATTTACGAGAGCCTATATTCAACCAAAATTTGAGTCTGTTCCCCAGTGTCGACTCGTTAGAGCTACCCATAAAGACAAGTATATTGGGTGTTGAAGCCAGTTGGTGAGCGGTATGCATTCCGAGCCCTGCGAAGTAGTATGTTAGGGGTCCGGTCCTGAGGGAAGGTACGGTCAACCTTGGTTGGAACCCGTAACAAGAATACTGCGAATTTCAGTCATGGATAGCACAAACGTTGTGGACGGGAGCGACGGGGATGGAGATCGACGTCATCGGACGGAGTCCCGCGGTAATTATAGCACCGAAATGCCGTTCCGCGAGGACACCACCTATCATCGGAACCTCGGGTTCCCGGCGAAGGTCGGAAGAGTAGTCACATAAGAGATAGACAGGACAAGATAGGCCTTCGCTCCGCTCCGGCCCAACTCGGCACTTGCCAAAGTGAAAATGGCCGAGCGACAATCCCGACTGCAGGAAGTTACAGCCTCAAGCTTGACCCCTACAGCACAATTTCACGCAGTCGGAGGATTACAGCCGATCAATAGCACTGTTCAACAGCCAGTTGAGTCTTAACCATGTTAACTGCAACTGCTGTTCGATTCAACAGCTTTCAAATGCAATGGTTGCCCAAAAACAGAAGCCAAGGAAAGCTGTAGCTGTTGGTGAGAGTAAAATTCCGAAGACAGATGTTTGATTTGTTCTTGGCTTGGTCTTGGCTGGCTTTGGGTGAATCAAAACTGCGGAAAGGTAAACAAAAGCCCGTCATCTCGTTAAAGAAACGAAGTATATGTGAGATATAAAAGTTGCCATCGGAGGCTGTAGGCGTTTGAATTTGAGCAGTAGTCAACCACGGAAATTGAAATGTATTCGTTGATTGCACAACCTCCGGCGTTGGCAATCGAAAGTGGTTGCCTAAATTCCTCTTCGTCGTTGCAACGAGGGCAGTCAAAGCATCCCTGCCATTCAACCCGCAACATGCGACATATGGTTTTCGACCGGCGGCAAACCGCTCTTGGATGCATTTAACCGCCCGAGGATGTCTGCTGAGTCAAGGCGTAAGACTCCTTTGGTATTGGCACAGTCGTTCCAAACCCTATTCCAATCCACCAGGCAACCGTCTTTGTGCGAATCGGGCGTGCAGGTGGCGGCACGGGGAAGTGGCGGCGGGTTGTTCGGTAGGGACAGACATTCGTTTGCCAGCGACCGGCGGCCGATCATCAGGCGCGATATCTGCGTCTCCGAGAGCCCATCACATCCGGTGATTGAGACAGTCTGGATCCCGGGCAGCCCGGTATGCACGATGCAAGAGCTGGGCATAATATGTCATACCGACGAAGCGCTCGAGGTTGGAGCCACGCTCCTCGAAGATGGCGATAAAGCGCGCGGGATTGACGCCTTTTTGAATGAGGCGCTCCCACGCGAGTAGGACCGTGTCCGCTAGACCGGAATCATTCCATCGTATTGCAAGGGTCATGATGCGCACGAGGCCGAGGGACGACGCTTCGGTGAATGCCAGGCGGGGTAAGGATGTTGTGATGACCCCCATGCTCCATGCCTCGAGGCAGGAGAAGTGGTAGTAATTTCCGCAACAGAAAGTATGCGTTGCAGATTGAACGTCGACCCATTATCCAGGTTCAGGCTTGCCTGTAGCTCGGGCGGACTTTCAGCCTGATCAGCGGTTTCGAGTTAGCAGGAGAAACACTTACAGTGCATAGAGAACCCAAAGAAGGGCCCGAAAAGACTCCGCTGTGTCCAGGATCATGAGTCTGATTCATGACGCTGTTGGTGGAGGGAGAAGAAAACATGTCTTTGAACATGGAGGCATCGCGAGAAAGCTGAAATTTGTGGACTTAATAAACGTGGATAAATGTAAATCAACCAAGCTTGAAGCACGGTGTAACGGTGCACTCGGGTGCAGCCGTGAAATCGAAAACTATGCTAAAGAGCGAGTGAAAGCGAGCGAACTCAACCAACACTAAACAACTCAAAAACACTAATCAAATCTCAACAACTCAATACCAAAATGTCTCGTGTTTGTGTTCGGGGAGGTAGGGCAGGCGTATCGCCCTTCAAGATAACAGTACTTCAATTCAAGGGTTTGTTTCACGGGCAAGGGCTGAGGCGGGGTGACCACTTTCAACGGAAATGCACTTTTTAGGACTTCAATACTCAGGCCGGATAGGCACTAAGATAGTTGGTTTCGACTGGGACTTCAATAGATTGTTTTTCAGTGACTCGGAGCTAAAGCGTCGACGAGTATGCAAAGTTGGACTAGTTCCGCTCGGAGGGTTGGACGTCTCAAAAACAAGGGTGCACTAATGCAAGCTAGTAGGGACTCGGAGCTTAAGCGTCACGAAATCCAATCTGGGATTCACTTCAAGAAGGAGGCTAAGATGAGCTGGAGCTTAAGCGTCACAAACTCAAATATAGCTAGTCTTAAGAAGACTCGGAGCTCAAGCGTCACGAGAGTTCAATTCTTATTACGGGCAACCCAAATTCTGATATCAAATCAATTCCACAGTCTACTTGTTAGCCCGCGAGCGGGGGGGAAGTCTACTACTGCTACAAGCGTAATTCTACTGCTTTTATACAACTTTGGATTACAAACGGAGATAAATGTGAAACCGGAGCTCTGAATCCACCGAGGCCGCCAGGCTTGGCAGGCCGCCTGCAACCAATGGTGGTTGAGTTATTCGTCTATCGTGGGTATAGTGTGCATGGCAACGGGTCTGGCCGCCTGCTGGTATCATTCTCATCAAGATGGCGTGCGCCCTTTGGTCAGGCCGCCTGACTCAGGACTGCTCTCAAAACCGCCCAAGAATCAGGCCGCCCCGTACCTATCCAGTTGCACAGGACCTATGGACCGTGCTTTGCTGGTATTCTGTTGTAGGAGGGTAGCGGGATGAGGCCGCCTGGCCTGAATCCCTTACTCTTATCCTTTATAGCAGGTTCAACTGCCAGGCGGGCTGGGTCTCAACTGTGTTATCCGGGCCCGGAAGCTAGCCGCCTGGTAAGTCATCCCTATAACATCATCTCTAATCAGTCTCGGTTTCTCTAACGTGTCCAGCCGGGCTGGCTGTACTCGTAATCTAATCTCTGTCCCGTTTCGTTCCGTGGATCCGTAATGGGTCGAGCCGGCCTGATAACCAGCTCAAACACTCAAAGTAGTTCCTCTTGTTTAACCTCCAGCACACAAGAAGCCGGCTGTCAACTGGCTCCCGGCGCCCAACGGTATGCATAATATCCTGAGTCGGACCCCGTTAAGGACCCTTCTTAGTTACCATGTCGTGTTGTCCCGATGGCTTTCGGCCTTCAAAGGTCTAATGTACCATTCCGAGGAGAATGTACATTCTGATACTAAGCCTCACTTTATGAGAATGGTAAGTCAATGAAATGAATGAAAAATAGCATTTTCATGCGTGCTTTGTGCACGCCTTATCATCTCCCCCTTTCTGAAATACTGACTGCCCTCAGTCAGCGTCAAGCCTCCCTTAGGTCCAATAAATTCAGATTTTCTAAGAATTTTTCGGGGTATTTCTGGTGCTAACCCGCCCTGTTCTGAGCGCATCAGCGGGAGGCGGCCAGCGAGGCCCGGCCACCCACCATTCATGAGTTTCCCACCAATATAGATTTCCATCAGAGAAGTTCACACGGTTGAATATGCCCCCAACGTATGTACGTAAAGGATTTTCGTTCGTGGTACCTCCGCGGTCGCCCATAATCGATTGTCCAACGCATTTATTCCCTTTCATAGCATAAATTTGGCGATTGGAAACGGATTGGTTGACAATCACATATTCAAAATTTCCTTTTCAGGCAAGTCTTATTTCTGTTCGTTCCGCGGAGAATGTCTGCAATATAGGGCCGCTACGACATTATAGAGTTTTAAGCTTTGCGCAGCCCGCCAGGGCATGATCCCGCAGGCGGTTGCATTCAAACTCCGCTCGCAGAACTCATATAAGGTGAGCGGGGCGGAAACTTTCCATCTTTTTCCCACTTTTGCCTTCCCTCGTGAGTGTCGAACACTCAACTAAGGGCCCGCCTCTCCGTCTTCTCGTCATTCATTGCCGCTCGTACTCCCAAATTCTGAAGTGCGTGCTTCTTCCTTCAGTCTGACTGGACTTCTTAATTTTTCCAACCATGGTACTGTCTTACAGACCATGTCCGGAAAAGCCCCCAAGCCAGCCACTGGCAAGTCTAAAAAGACCCCCGTGCCAGAGGTTGCCAAGCCGCCTCCGGACTACTTCACGTTTCTCCGCCAGCTACCCAGCGCTCCCGGCGTCTTCACCCTTGCCCATCCGGCCAGCTTAGACGAAGTTTCGCCAGCCATAGCCCGGACGGTGTTCACTCCCGAGGTCATGAAGATCCTCGTAAGTTTTTCTTTCAAAATTCTCTTTTCTTTTCCGTGCCCGGCCTAAGTTCTGTCTTATCTCCTTGGCACAGGTTGAAAATTCAAAGTGGCTCCAGCCGTTCGCACATCAGCCCGATTTCCCGCCCCAAATCCTCTACCTCCACAGTTGCATGAAGGACGTTTGTGCCCACATTGATCCCCGCGGCGAACATCCCG